>VKOC01008978.1:0-23310 GCA_009364415.1 Spea multiplicata | reverse complement strand
ACATATATACCAATCCACACATATACACCAATCCACTCTCACTGTCACTCTATGCTTTCCTACCTTTCCTCTTTCAGTTTCTTTGCCTCCTCTTCGCTCTTCTTCTTAGTTCTTCTGTCTTCTCTTCTTCCGGGTCAGAGTGCAGCGGTGGGCGCGGCTTCAGTGCTGTGCGCCGGGATCTGACAGCAAACCCCGGCGCACAGCAGCTGTTGCCGCGGGGATCACAAGGGAGCGGTATCGGAGGTCTGTTAAAGACCTCCGATACTGCTCCCTTGCGAGCCTGCTCCTCCAGCGGCGGACATTACTGTCCGTCTCTGGAGGGGTGCCGGGTGCCGCTAGTTGGGACGCCGCGGCGGTGGCCCCCTGGAGTGTGGCGCCCTGTGCGGTCGCACAGGTCGCACACCCCAAAGGCCGGCCCTGAATAGTACAGTTCTGCATACACCATAAAAGAAAAAAATGGCTACATGTATACACATAGATATCTAGAAAATACTCAAGCAAACCAACTGTATAATACGCAACAATACAGCAGTGGTTTATTTTGTCCTAGGTGTTGACCTGGCACCATCTGCAAGGCAAACGGCAACGAGTGTGGTGCCATCGTCACAGAAGTTGCAATCAAAATTATTCCACAACCATTGCAAATCAGGTTTACTTTTTCAGTTGAATTTGGGGAGACAACTTGAAGCATTCGTTGTGTGGGGTTATATAATTTTGATTCACTGTATCTCTAGGAATTTGGTATTGGCATTGTGCTGAAATAGTAGGCAGAAAGTGGTGACATCATATCTAGGTGATCCATGCATCCAGTAGAGAAAGCAAATCATGAAGGAGCAGATGTTTCTATTCCTTCTACCATCCTCTGTGGTAGTGGGTGGTAGGTAAATCATGCTTAGGACTATATCATAAGAAGACTGTGAGCTGGGTGCAGCCAGCAAAATAATTTTGTAAGATACCGAGGCTCTGGAATGCTCCACTCTCTACTTGCCTGCCCACTATCTGCCATATTTAATGTTTGTGGCGCAAGCCCCACCCATATATGCAGCTAGCCCCTCCTCCAGGAGTTGGCCTCACCCCTCTGCTATGGCACTGTAAAGATAATTTAGAATTATGTTTAAGGTTAATATTAATGTGAAATAATTAGAATTGTGTGTTTTGCAGAGGATCATCCCAGACCTTGTATACAGAGTAATAGTAACCTCGGTGACTTATATCAGGCAGTTAAACAGCAATGAGTGCATTATTAAAAAAAAAAACAAGATTAAATTATTATTATTTCAGTTTGTGTAAAACTGACCATGATTTCCATATCCTTATCTTGGCATACACAGACCATTTTGCTAAGCACCATTTAGGATGCCTGCCTTTATCATGCCTAAAATAAAGAACTATATTGTAGAAACAGGTCATTGATTTATTATTAACTTGTATTTATTTCATTCATTCTGAAACAGTTCTGACTCCTTTGTTTAGCTTCGCTTTCATACAACTGCATACTCAATTTCCGCCAAAAATGGCTCCAAGTGCACCTGGAACTCTGACAGGATTGCGCTGATTATCTGTATTTTTTCCTTTTGTTTGTGTATGCCGAATGAATGCAGAGTATGAAGATCTAGATGGTAAGCTCGTTTGATCAGGGCCCTCCTCACCTGTTGTCTCTGTAAGTCAATTTGTTATGTTACATATTACTTGTTATGTCCTGTCTACCCATTGAACAGCGCTACAGAATTTGATGGCGCTATATAAAACAATAAATAATAATAATAATTAGATTGTCTCTCATGGCATGAGTAAGTTAGTGTGAACCAGCAAATGTATGGCCTATCATTTAAAGTTTTAGAATGTTTCTAGTAAACAAGATATAGAAACATTAACATCACAATAAATAGATGCTGTTTTATGATGTATATGTGTGTTTAGTTCCCCCTAATTTTAGGACAATAAAGTACAGACATACCTGGAATTGTCTAGGTTTGCTCTAGATGCTCTATCTATCATGGCTAATTGGCGGGAAAGTGTTACCTAGCTTTGCCAATTGTAATCCAGTTCCTCCCTCTTAAAAAATCTGCTAATGCTGGTATCTTTTTCTCCTCCTGCCGAGCTAAGCCTCTTTTTACTTCCAGAAAGCATATCTAAGATGTTTTCAGGTGTGACTATGGAGGGCAGTCATGGTGGGAATAAGGAAGGGGGGCACACCACTCCAAACCTTATCATCTTCTCTTTTCAATTCAGCACTTCTTTATTAAGCTACAAAATCATTTAAGTGCTGTGTATGCACAAGTTTCTCTACCGATTGCATTAGGTTCAAGGGCATACCGACCTTGCTTTATTTGGAAGAAACAACATAATGATGACTATGAAAATGAATTACTGCACAACCACTTTGTGGTCTTGTTTTCATGTTGCTGACATGTTTGGCATTGGCACTCATGGAAGCTGATATCCATACAATGATGGCTGGCACTGGCCATGATGATGTGGCACCATACACGTGTCTCTCTTGTGTCCCATTTACTCCATCCAATCATCCCCTCTATTTTGCTAGTGTCTAGGAAATCACACATGCATTACTTTATTTATGGAAACACCTTTGGTGGCCATGATGATGATGATGATGTGGCACCATACACGTGTCTCTCTTGTGTCCCTTTTACTCCATCCAATCATCCCCTCTATTTTGCTAGTGTCTAGTAAATCACACGAGCATTACTTTATTTATGGAAACACCTTTGGTGGGATTCCTCTTAAGATCACCGATGGAATGTGACAAAAGTTTTCTCCAGGCCTTAATTTTGACATTGTTGTGTATCTTCATCAGGAAAGCACGCTGTGTTGCAGAACTAATTCCTTCTTCCTTGATGGAACTGCATTAAAAATACAGAATGTTGCAAACAAATAACAACAATGTAGAATGATTTGAGAATCTAAAATGCTCTGGCAAACATTTACTTTCTTTACCCTTACAGATAAAATCAATGTGATTATATGTTTTACATCAAGTAGAAGGCTATAATAATATCCTTTCCAGTAGGCAAAGAAAGTTACCCAAGGAGAGACGACATTAGGTCTAATATACCCATTTTAAGCTATCTTTCCAATGTGTTAAAATGTATACAGCACAGAGAGTGCCAACCGGCTTTAAACCACTGAAGGTTTTTACGGCACTTTGTTATAATGTCCATACTCTGGAAGTCCTGTTCCAATCACGGGCGAGGTTCAGTAGAGACATACTGTATGATTTTATGCTGGTAATGTAGCAGACGGGCCAGCAGTTGAAGCTTTGCTTTTACAAGCCCATTACCCTGACCTCATTAGTGTTTGCCTCATATCCCTCTGAACACATTCGCCTCTGCTTCTGTAGAAGCCAATCATGCTAATTAAACCAAATCAGTTTGCATATTCATGGAGAACAGCTAGATTTTTATGGTAGATAAAATAAACATGATGTTTTTTTCATGTAATAATTTGAATGCCATGGTCCATCATTTCAGTCTTTACACATCAGTGTTAAGTATATAGCTGGCTTTTAAAATACACTGTGAAATCTCGTTAATATACAGCTAATGAAATCAGTCGCAAAGAGGTCTGTTCTCTAGTTTCTATAAGCACCATATTGGATTACAGTTATGCATTGTCTTCATTGTAGCTAGAAAATTAATGCAGATGTAACAACCGTTATTCTACGTGGTGTGGTATGCATTAACACAATATTAACGGGGCACAGCCAGTAAAACCGTCATTAAAATTGCATTAGACTGTTGTCGGAAAAGTAGGAGAGGAACCAGCAGGTGTAATATATTTCAATTTATCACATGTGGGGGTAATAGTTGAACACCTAGTAGGGGCTATACCCATTAAAATGGCTAAAATGTACCCATACCCATAGTGTAAAATGACTTTACTTTTTTTTTTTTAACTTTTGTATTGTTTTATTGGGTATTTGTTAAAATATTTTTTTAACAAATTTTTTTTTACATTTTCTTTTCTTGCGTTTTGTTTTTTACATTGAATACTGATAGGTGGACCATATGAACGCAGTCATGCATGGGATAACATTATGCCACCACTGAGACCTAGCTATAAATTTTTAGGTTAAGGTTTCACTTAAGGCAGAATTAAGGTTTTTCATGAAATTAGTCCTCATTTTCCCATGAACCTGTGATGAGGCATTTGAGATCATGCTGGAAGAAGTAAGGCAATTGCAGAGAATCTGGATTTTTTTTAATAGACCATGCTAAATGTTGTTTAGTGTTCTGAACTTTAGGTTGTATGCACCATTGCACCATGGGCACCATTGCTCTTCACTACTGGGTTTTATTTACTAAACTGCAAGTGCATGGAAGTCTGCTAAAGTTGCATACATGAAGCTCACGACAAAAGCCGTCTTGCATTTCCATACACAATAAATCATTCTCAATTTCATCAACAACTCTCTTGCAGTCAAGTGCATGTAAATTCAGACAAGCAACTTGTAAATAGCAAATGCATCTTGGAAGTGAGTTCCAACTGACACATTTCACCTCACATCCCCAGGAATATACAATGTGACTTGTGAAAGGAAAAACACTAAATAAGCAATAATGTTCGCCTTGGTTAACAGGGGGGTTACTCATTTTTATGATGTTGTGAGGGATATTAAGTACATGTGGGTTTTCAATGAACTTGCATGCCCAAGCTTGAAACTTGTAAAATTTTAATTTAGAGAAATACATAAGCACTCACAAACATCATACATATAAGTGAATAAACAAGTTATTTTGCAAGTGTTACCATTATTCAAGTATGGTAAACTTAACTCAACTTGACCACCTGACACACCATGTCCTTTTCTGCAGTCAGGTTCTTATTCTTATGGTGGTAAATAGAGGACTGCACTGGGAGGCGAGTCCCGCGGGAAAAAAACTTGCGGGCGCGGGCTGTCTTGCTGGGGCTGCGGGCGGGAACAGGCGGTCAGGCACTGTACCTGCGGGTCCCGGTAATCCCGCGCAGTCCCGCAAGGCTGCCTTCTTGCTGCTCCCTTACAGTGTCTCCTAGCTTGCTCCGCCCAGGAACAAAACGGAGTTACGTGATGTGACGTCACTTCCTGTGACTCCGCCTTGTTCCTGGGCGGAGCAAGAGAAGAGACGCTGTGAGGGAACAACTGGAGGGCATCCTTGCGGGACTGCGGGAAATCAGGTATGAAGGCGGGCATGATTGGCCACAAATGTGGCGGGAGCGGAACACCCACACTGCGGGAGCGGGCGGGAGTGGGATTAAAAACCGCGGGAGCGGGCGGGAGCTGGCGGGAGCGGGATTAAAAAAGTAGTCCAGCGCAGGGCTCTAGTGGTAAACACCATTGTAATGGGTTACATTTAATTATTTTTTTATGTCAGTGTCTAGAAATTGCCTAGAAAAAAAAACAAAAACAGAATGTGTATCACCTATTAAGCAGTCTTTGGTTTTTGTCCAAGTCGAATGATTAAGTGAGTTAAGGGTTATGTGCAGGCGAGTGTGCGTGAGTCGAGTTTTCTTTTACTGAAATGCAAGCTCTGGCTTTAGTGAATTACAGGTTGGTCTTTTGCAACTTGTGCAAGTTTGCTGCTACAAATTCAATTTTTTTGCCAACTCTTAAGTATTTGCAGTTTAGTGAATAGAAATATTTACATGAAACTACTATGACATTATTTAACTCATTCTCTATTTTTTTTTGTTGTTCTGAAAATTAACCTTGTGCGGTGTTCACATATTTCACTGGGAAAACTGAAATCTGGGAAACAGATCTGAGAACTTTTTAGGTGAGTTGTATAATTGTGACAATTCACAGATATTTCAATGCCTTGTTGAAATCCCTTTCTTGTACATTTTCACTGGTGACGCATGTTTAAACAAAAAAAAAAAAAATCAAGAATCCAAGTGATTGACATTGGCACTAGTGAGAGATCTATAATACTTACAGAAGCCATCACTTATTATTTCTAAAACCCAAAACCAACTCATATGGCATCATTTGATTGTGACATTCCTGCTATTAAAAGTCTATAGTATTTATAATACCTGTCACATCAAGTTGCTGCTACTTTTTAGTGGACAACATTCATAGAGTGCGCTATAGAAACATAAAGTGTTTTTTAAAATCTCAGATGTACCTTCTTTTAACGTGATCTGAGGAAGGGACTTCTAAGGTCCTGAAAGCTGGTTTGACTCTATATCTTAACCCAATTAATGGTGGTCTACTAAAAGTATAATTAATTAAAATCGGCTATGGTTGAAAAACAAGGATCCATTTTACCTTGTATAACTGCATATATTAAAAGAAAACAATATCAATTTATGTTTAAATTCCTCTTGGCAAAATCAACTTACTTTACATCTAAAGTCAGAAATGCAAAGACACGGGACACACTTTTTGGAATTGTGTTGATAAATCAATGAATATGCACAGGGTTTGACTGCATCAGTATCCCATGGGTTAACAAGCGGAAGGGTTGCATTTTTATTTATAAGACCAAAACAAGTTTTCTGCATATTATTCAAATTGTCATTAAAATCAATTGTGAATTGCGGCAAAAAGATGAAAATTTTAACCTTCATTGAATATCAGAAAAACGTCTTTCTCCTGTGATAACATGTAAATCACTCTTTTTCAGTATACAGAATATCTTCATTAGATTCAGAAATGAGAGACAAATGCTAACATTTTGGAAATTCTATTATTCTTCACACATAGAGTCGACATATTTCTACCCGGTATTTCCATTCTATACACATTCAGGTATTAATATTCAAATATTAATATGATATTTTCGGTGACTTTTCACTGACTTTCATGGTAGCTGCTCTGTGTTGTTTATGAGCAAAAGTAGACTTGAGGGACATAAGTGTAAAAGTCTTAAAGTGGCCGTGCCACAGGAATTAGTAAAACACAGGGAGTTTGTTTTTGAGCCGGGGAGAGTAGAACAATTTCAACACACAAGCGTTAT
The DNA here is from genome assembly GCA_009364415.1 of Spea multiplicata. Classification (NCBI taxonomy): domain Eukaryota; kingdom Metazoa; phylum Chordata; class Amphibia; order Anura; family Pelobatidae; genus Spea; species Spea multiplicata. The sequence goes on along the minus strand of VKOC01008978.1, from coordinate 16,351 downwards.
CATTATTTATGGAGGCTCAGCACTACTAAGAGAATGGGGTAAGGGTAATCTATAATGTTATGTTAAACTAAATTATATCTATCTACATCTTTCCCTGTCTAAAGTAAACCTTTAAAATTTGACTTTACTCCCCCCGTACGTGTTTAAAAGCAATGGCACAGTTTCATGCAATCAATTCTAGGTTTTTTGCAGCTTCTTAGGTTCTCATGGCATGGTGAGAATGGTGAATCAAATACTGTGTCGGTTAGCATCTCTAGGGTTCAATCTTTTCCGTTGATGTCTTTATTATGTCCCAGCTATATAACCAAAAAAAGTTGATTATATTTTTGGTTCAATGTTTCATTTATCTCCGTTATCTCTTAAGAAACACCTTTAGCAACAACAACATCTGTTTACATTAGACAAAATATTCACATGCCTAAAAGCATAATAATTATGACACTTTTTTGAGTTTAGAGCTGAGAAGTGCAAATAAAGGCAGTACGCATGAAGGATGGTTGATGTGGTTGGAGTGGAGTAAAAGGTGCAAATTTGAGAAAGAGCATTGGAGTATGAACTGCCCTTTCCTTGTGTTTGTAGCAAACGGCGACAAGATTGGAATTTATGGCTAAAAAGTATAACAAAGAGACTGACAAAATGTTGCTGCAGTTGCAATTATACAAGTAAAGAATATTATATGAAAAACAACACTGCCGTGGATATCAAATTTATTTATTTATTACGCCAAACAATGTTATATTGTTTGATGGGGTGCAGTAATGAGTGGGTATTGTGTTAAGCTTGCCAAAACAAATGTAAACCATGGCAATGCCATATATGGCAAAATAAGATTTAGCTGTTTACATTAAAAATGTTCTAGTTTTTCAGTTGGGGTATCTTTCTGAGATTTCAGTTCATTAAAAACTTGACACTGGTAGAGGTCTCGCTGGCCTTCTTGTACAGCCATGCAAATATTTCCGTTTATGATTTCTTTCGCTAAGTTAAGGTCTGTTGGACCATATTTGCCAACATCTACAAGATAGATAAAGCTACATATTCTGTGTCACAAACTCCGCTTACCTGAAACCACTTACCACTAATTACTACTACAAGAGAGCTACTACTCCCTCTTGTCACACCTACTTTTGTTTCAATTAACCATACTATTCCTTTAGATTGTTAGTTCTCATAAACCTACCATTTTTTTTGCTAGGAACGTTGTGTAAAAGTACCATAGGCTAGATGGCAAACTCTTGGACAGGTTTTCCAATGCCTGTATGTGTTAATGTATATTCATTATATTTGTGTTAATAATCCCATTTCAGTTGTATAGCACTGTATAATTTGTTGCTGTTTAATAAATAAAAGGCAATAATTATTATTATAATTACTGTTAAAGGCAAAAGGGGCAACATCTCAGGTTTGCACAGTCATACATTGATTCTAAGACTCTTAAATAGTGCTTTTGCTTCCAGCATGTAAATGGTTGAAATCCCTGTTTGAATACATATTACTCAATTAATGGTATCTTTAAATAATGACAGGTCATGATTTCCATGAGGACTGTTTTTAATTTGATTAGTCACTATAAAGAATCTGCTTGATGGGTTCATTTTTAACTCCTTCACGACAAAGCTTGAACATGTACAGGCTGCTTTTAAATACCTGCAATCGGCAGCCTTGCAGCATCCACGGAAGCCTCACAAGTCTAGCCGTGGATATTGGGAGGAAAGTCCCCTTAAAAGCTCTGCCGTAGAGATCTTCCTGAAAGCTTAATTGTTCAAGGGATTAACCCTTCATATTCCCCCCAAGCACTAGCGGAAACTTAGTGTAGGGGGAAAACAGAACTCTCTTTATTGAGGATAGCACAGATATATATATATATTTTTATATATATATATATATACAGTAAACATGATAGGATTAAAGGTATAATCCCATTAACCACCAGACAGCCTCGCGCCGCCTTACAGTTCTATGGCCAGCAATGCCCACCTGACAAAGAATCACTATTTCTGGGTGATTCCGAGAGAGCGGCGTCAATCCCGGGCTATCAATGGAGAGCTCAGGGTCCGAAGATGTTATGATCCAAAAAACGACAATGGGACCCTGAGTGACAGCGTCGGAAACATCCCCAGGAAGAGTCCGTGCGGCAGCCGTGCCAGAGTTTCATAGCTGCTGCTGGGTAATCCCCAGTCCCTAAGATTGGTTAAAAAAAAACAGGGTTTGCGAACAAGCTCCCTCTTTGTAACCACCACGAGTGTTACCCACTTCAAGCTTAATGTACCCTTAAAAGAGTGATGTGGTGGGGCAAAGGGCGTCCGCAGTGACGCTGTTCCATTTGTTGGCGGGCATCGCCGGGGCTCCTAGCCGCCGCAGTTTCATGAATTTGCGGCTAGGTCCCAGTCAGACAGATCGAGCATTTCCTGGCTTCTAGAACCCCCACAGTCCATGGGAATATGGTTCTGGCAGACCAGATGGGGTTTCCTGGTCACCCTGTGCCCCCACTGAGCACAGGGATATTTAGACATAAAAAGGGACTGGGCAGGCAGGTAAGGAAATCCACCAGTGCCACTCCCCACTCCCCAACTCAAAGATACCCCTTAAAGTGTTATCATGACAAGAACTTAGGAGGCGATCAGAAGTCGCTTCCTAAGAGTAATCAATGTTGCTGATTTGCCTCGATATCGAGGTACTCAGCAACACAACCCCTCTACCGTGACCACCTTGTGATTGCTCTAAAGCAAGTCCTAAAATTAGCTCTACATTTTCACAGAAATTGTTGCATGGAAAGAGTTAAAATATTGGTATTTTAAATTCCCATGGGTTGTCTAGTTTTAAAAAATGTATGATTTGATGGTGAAATTGAATTGGCCAGCTTCAAAGATGTCACAAAAATAGGATATGGGTGCAGACTGACCAGATGTGGAAATTCCAAAAAATGCACACCTCACAAAGGTGGCCTTTTACCTCCCAAATAACCAGCAAAATGACTGTACTCAGGCGATGTTGGTGAACACATATTGGGGTGTTGTTTGACAGTAAGATATACCAGTAGCTGTTAATTCATACCTAAAGTAGAATGTGTGCAGAGAAAAACACACAAGAAAATATTACGGCAAACTGTGACAAAAGCTAGTGGTAAAATGTGTGCATGGAAAAAGTTAAAATAGCAGCATTTGAAATACACTGGAGTGTCTATTTCTCAAGAATATATGCTTTTATGGGATAAATTGAATTAGCCAGCTTTAAATATCTTCCAAATAGGACATGAGGGCAGAATTTTCAACATGTCAAAATTAAAAAAGATGCACACCTCCCAAATGTGGCCTATAACCTAGCCAACAACCCAACAAACCCACGCATAGGTCTTATCACTGTACTCAGGAGATTAATATATATATATATAATAAGGTGTTTTTTGACAGTGGCATTTACCAGGATCTGTAAATTCATACCTGAAGTAAAATGTATGTAAAACAAATTGCAAAAAATACTACCATAAACTTTGACAAAGGCTGGTGGTAGAATTGGTGCATGGAAAAAGCATTTCTAGCATTTGCCTAGTTTTAAAACGTATATGTGGCTGGCTTCAAAGATGTCCCAAATAAGACATGGGGGGCAGTATGCCCATATTTGAAATAGCAATATGCTACTTGTACTTATTACATATATAACATGCAAACAAATATAAAAACATAGAGTATTTCTAAACTCAGGACAAATATTAGAATCTATTTAGCAGTATTTTTGATTAGTTTTTGCAGATGAGTAAAATAAAAGTGAGAAAATGTCCTTTTTTAACTATAATAATTGTATAGTAAATTAGATTACATGATACAAATACTGGTATCTAAAGAAAGCTCTGCTTGTCTTGTAAAAAATAATGTGTATGGGTGCACTAAGAGAGAAAGAAGAAATTTACAGCTCAACAGCAACACGGCAAACATTTTAAAACAGCCTTTGTCTTAAAGTGTACAACGAGTAAAAAAAACTTTTGCCATTAAAGGGTTAAATCGTCTAAGGATCAGTTCGTTCAGAAAGTTACCAGGTATGAAAGCTAGATGTAGATAGCAGCTGTTATATTCTTAACAAGATTATTAAACATGTTATATAAAAATCCTTGGCAAATCAGTCCTCTGCCTTGTGAGCCTGTCATGATAAGGCTGTGTATTGTACTGAAAACCATTTTTATTTGGAATTAAAGACTCATGTCTTGAAATGATAGTTATTAGTGCCTTTGCATGGCAAGACAGCAGAGAGCAGAAGATGCAGAAATGGTCGGCAGAAGCAGTTGCCAGGGAAGGTAGGGAAACATTCAGAAAGTGTAAGAGTGCAAGAGAAAGAGTTAATAAACATGAGCAAGGGAGGGTATCAGAGTGTGAGTGAAAGGGCCCACCAATTTCAAATAAAATTGAGCTTTTTGCTTTGTTTTTGTCCGATTGATTGTAGGTCTGGCCTCGTTTTTGGTAAAGTTGCGATTCTTACGAATCCGAATGCACTGGTCTACGCTCTGTATTTATCTGTAAATTTGGCTTTACATAGAAGGTAATCTCAATACAACACAATACAAAACATTTAATACGCTTCAACAACAACGTGTGAGTGCATGCTTTTGTGTCACACACATGTTCCTGGTAATAAGTAGGTGAAATAGCACTTTTAATTGGCTCTGCAGCACCTTTTCAATAAATATTATGTAACAAAAGTCTAACAGTACATGTCCGATTTTAATTGATTCTTTAAATATTTAAATCATTGAAAACTAAGCTTACTATGCTGCTTCTACAGTAATTGTGATGTGGTTTTAAACAGAACAATTAGTGAAGATGGTGCATTAAATAAGTAGGCACATGTCTTGAGGTGAGACTGCAATTCGCTGTATTTTAACCATTTTAGAACCAGTGTCCTTGTACTGCGTCTTCCCTTGAAGACCGCAGTTTTATTTCAATATTTTAATTCCGTGCTCGTGATTCGCTTCAAAGTGATCACGTGGACGGAATTGAGGGGGAGTGGCTGCTACGGATCACTGGGGACACCCAGCGTCCAGTAGCAGCCGCCCCTCGCGAACCCAGCGTCCATAGCAACGCTGGATCGCACATCATCCATGACGTACCTGGTACGTCCCGGTCTGGCGGTGACGTATGACCAGGAAGTACCAGGTACGCCCCGGTCCTGAAGGGGTTAATATTTTGCTACAGCTCCCAAGCAGCAAGTGGCCCTTTGAGTATAATAGAAGTTATAGTTAGACAAGAAACCTAAATTCAAATTTGCCTCACCACCATCACCACCATTGAGAGAAACAGATCAGAAGAACAAAGGCCACTGGCCCGCATTAACAACCCTATAGATAGATTATGCCAAGTGAAAGTCCTGTTTATAAATGGGATTTGGAATCAAAATACCCAATTGTTGCCCATTTTACGTCTTCTTCCAAATACAAAAGAACTTTCAAAGGCAAAACAGATTCTTCCCCAGATAGAGGCCAATTGAAAGTGAAGGAGAACCTTTGGCCCTCGTCTATATTTTTGTCTGTAAACGCTCATTCTCTGAGTAGAATAGTAGGCAGATGTAAGTGTGTGGTCTTCTGCACGAATTCTAAACACAGAACTTTAGCCATTGTCTACATCTTTTTTAAAAGAACATACACTTTTGCTGAGCACTGACAAAAAGTAATTGGTACTTTTAATGTCATTAAAATAACTTTATGTGTGTGCATCAAGAGTTATTTCAATGTGTTCTAGACTGCATTATTTCCACATTTTCTTCTTAAAAATATCTTTAAAATGTTGTAGATTTTTGGTTTATGTGAGTGTATTAATAATTAATATTTTTTTGATTTGTCCACATTGTACAATTATATAAGCATAAGCTAGACTTTTTTATTAAAATGAAATCCATAGATAAGATCCAGTAGCTAAAGGGTGCCTTGCATTTGTCATCTGTTAAGGTTATTAAATCCTATATGAAACTACTATGATATTACAGTTAAATACACAATTATTGAACTTAGTGGTAGTTAATTGAAGTCTTAATAGGTGTATCTGCAAGTTTCCTTTTCATTTTATTGGTTATGCAAATAATTAATTATAATTAAAATTAGCCTTCTGTTATTACATTAACTTACTCTATGCTTGAAACTAGTGTAATTCTCTTAACACAGAGGAAAGGGAAACCTTCACAGTGAGTCAAAAAAGCTTAATTTTTCCACTGAATATTTTGACTCATCTGTTGCTGAATGAAGTTCTATTATAATATTTATTAAATTATTAAATATTTCTGACACTCCTTGGGGCTGCAGACATCCCAGTCCTCTCTGAGCCACTGAAAAATAAAAACTTGACACAAGATATCTCACCAAAAGGTAACATGGGAATCCCGCCACTGGTATTTATAGAATGATCTGGTGATTCTATATACAGTGTATCCGGCAAAAATCCAGAACATACTACAATATAATACATTATTTTCCACCTATTTAATCATATTCGAGGCTACACATAATGTCTTCCTTTGTGGAGATAACTAGTATGCCTAGATCATGCATTATAGAAGCACAGAAAACCGCTCCTAACCAAAAACATTAATAAGGTAGCACAAAAGTTAGCCTAGAAGTACATTTTAGTGTAGCATGAAAGCTTAAAATAAATACTAATACAATCTCTGCTGTCAAATAGGTGATGTGAATTTACATCTAGAAGACACATTTGTGGTGCACTTAGATTGTATTATTCCAAAACCAATGATGATTTTTCCTGACTTAGGTGATACTATAGAGGTGCTGGCATCAAGTACCGTTGACCCCTGAATTTTAAGTCCTGTTTGTCTTTAAGGGAATGTTGCAAATGTTAAGTTACACTCAACATTGACTTAGACTTGAGTTTGATTTTCTTTTCCATTCTCCAAACCCACACTCCCTTCCAGGATAATTTGTTAGTTAATATTATTCTTGGGAGCCTATAATGACTCCTTTAGTGACGAAAATTCAATGCTGATTCGACTGCAATACCATTCCCGATAACAGCATGGTTTTTCAGGCTCAAACCCCTTAAGGCTGTTTTTTGACTGCAATGTATTGCTAATGTTTAGTAAATTTACAAATGCAAACCTTTTCATTAAGTAAAATCCCAGTCCAGTGTAATACATTTTTTATTTTGATAAAAGCTACTACTTCCAAAGCAAATATGAACAAGTGATGTATTACTCTAGTAATTACATAAAGACAGGATTAAGCAGGGTGATGACTTCATTATGAAGACAGGTGGCTACGTAGTGATGGATGTTTCCTAGCAAACATTTAATTCCCACAAACTTTTTCACAGTGGTTTATGGATATATGGTCCAAGAATTTATAGGAAAGTCTGAGTCTGGGTCCCTTTTCAATACACCTGGATATATGCTAAATGAAACATTATACAAATAATAGGAATAATTCAAGGGATCCTTAATATAATAGCATCAATAACACCAAAAAGGCAGCATTCAGAACTTAACATGTTTAGTTTTGTATGTACTGTAGTGTGAACTGTAGGTGTGCTTACTACCTTTGAGGAACTTGTCTGTTTACCAACTTTAACCCTTTCAAGACCGGGACGTACCTGGTACTTCCGGGTCAGGGGTCACCGGCAGACCGGGGCGTACCAGGTACGTCACAGCCTTTACGCGATCCAGCGTCGCTTTGAACGCTGGGATCGCGAGGGGCGGCTGCTACTGACCGCTGGGTGTTCCCAGCGATCAGTAGCAGCCACCCCCCCTCAATTCCGTGCACGTGATCGCTTTTCAGCGAATCACGATCACGGAATTTAAATATTTAAAAAAATACTGCGGTCTTCAAGTGAAGACGCAGTATTCAAATGCCGGTCCGGAAGGGGTTAATGAATGCAGATATATCAGCTAAGTCTGGCACCCTGGTCTTCCCATGCTTTGCTCACAAATTACTCTAGGCTTAGTCTGCTCTTTATAACCCTTAATAAGTCACATGTTGCCCCAATCAATTATCAGATATGTGAGTCTCAGTCCTTTGAAAATATGGACTGGGTACTTCAGAACACGGACATCCTGCCCACCCTGCTCTTCTGGATTCTCCACCCCATGGACCCAAAATACACAGAGTAAAGGATAGCAAATACTGTGCTATACTTTCCCTAGGGCTGTACTTCCCCACTATACAGGGCAGGAACTGTAGAACTCTGGGTCCTAGATAAACACAGTTTAAGACCACACCTTTCTGGAGTGTCCAGAACTGTACGCAATACTCTAGGTGAGGCCTGACCAGATACTCGTTCTCCAGGAGGATATTGAGAGAGTTCAGAGGAGAGCTACAAAAATGGTACGTAGTTTGTAGGACAGAAATTATTAGGAAAGGTTAAAGAATCTTAATGTATATATCTTAGAACAAAAAAGAGAGCGAGGATGCAATAGAAACATTTAAATACTTAATGGAATTTAACAAAGTACAAGAGACAAGCTTATTTGAAAGAAGGAGCAATGTTAGAGCAAGAGGTCATAGTCATACCTGGGAACTCTCCGGTTCAAGATCCGAATCCTCTGGGTCACGGGAGTGGGGTCTTGACACGCCCCGCTCCCCACCCATTTTCCTTTTAAATGTGGGTGTTTCCCACAGACATCAGTGGGACCGGCCAACCAACAGCACGGGGCCATCAGTGGGCAGTCTTGGCTGTGTCCCGCAAGGAAAGGCTCCGGGTAGCTGGAGCTCCGAAGTTCCCAGGTATGGTCATGGTTTAATACTTGAGGGCTAGAGGCTTATACGTTACGTAAGGAAGGTCGGGTAGTTGATAAATGGAAGACTGATAGGTGTTTAACCCCTTCACGACAAAGCCCGTACATGTACAGGCTCACAATGCATTGTCCTTAATAGGTTTAATTAAATAGGTACCAATTAAAGTATATGTTGCACTGTTATTAATTTTCCCATAATGCATAACTTTACATTTGTCTGTATTGGACTTCATTTGCCCCACTCTGTCTAAATTCTTGTGCAGAAAAGCAACATCAGGGTTATACTGTATTATGCTACCTAATTTTGTGTCATCAGCAAACACTGAGGCATTTGCCCAATTGTTAATCCACCCAAGCTTGTACGTACCATTAAATGTGCAGGACTTTCTCTGGGACCCCGAATAGTAATTACTAATTACTATTAGTAATTAATAGAATCAGTGTGCAGTAGATTCTTTCAAAAACCTGTAAACATTATGAGTGGTATGTAAAATATTATTGTGGCTATTTCAGCTCATGTTGGTAAATGTTTTTATCTTTTTAATTTTTTCTTCTCAAGAAAGGTATATTTGTACCCTTTATTGTGATACAGCATAACATATTACATTAATGTGAAATACATGCTAGACTGCAGTCTAAAGAAATTTGTGACACCTCACAGGTTCTGAATGCTTATGTGACTCTTCATCATACTCTTTGAACATCTGTCCACTAAAAACAAATCATAAATTTATTTATACAATGTTACCTGGGACCAATAGAACAATAACCTGTCCCTGGGTTACACGTGTAGAAAAATGAGGAAACCATGCAATCTAACGGCACTGGAAATGTTAAATTCACTCCTGTATCAAATGTTTGCAAAGGGTAACTGAGTGTATTTTGTTTTCATTACAGTTATCAAACAAGAAAAAAAAAACCTGCCCACGAAAAAAGACCCTTCTATACAGATATGGTTATATCATTTCTGATTTCAGTCTCATGGCACACCGTGATAAAAATCTTCAAAAGGCTTCCTGGAGGCAAGGATAAAATTTCCATTTTACACTACATTCTGTTATAAGTCGTCGTACAATGTGGCGCCATGTGGTTTTAGCTAGAATTCTGTCCCTTGAATTATTAAAAGAAAAATAATGTATAATAATACTGGTTAGCGGTCATGTTAATAGTTTGTCACCTTTCTAATCCAGCTCTGTTTCATGTTACTGTGTATACTGTTCTACGTATGCTGGGCTTATGAAAATATGTAGGTTTATTCAGGGGAGAGCTGGCAACATTCAGCTTGGTGTACCAGCTTCCAGCGCAGTGGTCCAGTAATAAAACAGCCAAAACCTGCAGACATCAGGCTCAGTCCTCACTGTACAGTTCACATTGTAAAGCTTAACTTTACTCTAGGTACCCTGGTGGCTATATATGGGAGTGCACTTAAAACATACAACAAAGTCGTCATTAGCGTCCCCAAATCTCCAAATCAGAGCAGCCTCGGGTGGAATTTCTCCTTTGCTAGCACCGCCTGATTGCATTGCATTACTCCCAGAATAAAGTGTGTTTCTGCCATCTAAGCTTAAACTAGAGTGTGATCTATTTCTTACTTAAGAATGTATGTATAACCAAAAATGTAGACAGTGCATCTTTATATCACACTTTATTGGACTAGTGCAGGGATCTCCAAACTCGGCCCTCCAGCTGCTGCAGGACTACATCTCCCATAATGCTCCTTCAGCTAAGGGGATGGCTGAGGAGTATGGGAGATGTAGTCCTGCAGCAGCTGGAGGGCCGAGTTTGGAGATCCCTGGACTAGTGTGTAGACATGTGCAAATGGACCAAAAACAATTCAAAATTTTCAGGTTCGTTTTTGGCCCATTCGTTTTCGGGCAATACATTTTGTTCCCTGCTCACACGTTTCACCTGAAAATTAGGGGGCATTTTTGCCAGTGCCCACATTTACTCTCACACTCTCATTCTTGTTCACTCTCTCTTTCACGCTTTCTAAATGTTTCCCTACCGTCTCGGCTGTTGACTTTTCCTTCTGACGACCACTTCCACACATTCCTCCGCATCTTCTTCATCTTCTATTTTCTCCCTACTCCCTGCATTCTATCTTTAATCTTCAATCCTTAATCTGCTTTCTTCTTTCATCGTCTGCATGTCGGCGGATATAACCTGGTGGCAACGCCCTCTCCGATCCTCCAAACAGTGGAGAGGACATCATTGCAAGTGTCGTTATTTTGCCCTCACGTGAACATAAATCTATATTATTATGAACGTGTATTTACTTAGTCTCTTGTTTGGTAATTAAGTAACTGTCATTTTGGAAGTGCGTTGCCTTCTTGATTCAGTTTCTAGTATTACTGTATATTTGTATGGTATAACACATTATCTAATTTCTAATGTACTAATATGCTTGTTTTAGATGTGAACATTACAGCTAAACAATTCCATAGTTATATGCAATCTTTGAATTGGTGACTGACAGAATCTTTATTAACTCCCCTTTGGCCATGTGGGGTTCACTGCCACTGGCTGCAGCAAACATTATAAGGTCCTACATTCAAGCGTCCCTCCACCTTTAAATTACACAAATATCGTTTAATCAGCAAATTCCCTTTGCATTCAAAATATCTTCACATGAACCCATGACAATTTTGAGATTTTGAAAAGTGCAAGACTATAAGTGCTTTTATAAAGATCTTGAACATAATCAATCTTCAGTGGCTAATGTGTGATGAAGATGTACAAGTTTTTCAAGCTCCTAAGAAACTTTGCAAGGAAATTTTCAAGAATCAATTTGCGGCTCTGAAAAAAAAAAAAGGCCTCCATTCTTTTATGGCCCACTTTTATTCTAGCACATAATGGTTCTTTGGAGTTTTCTAAGGAAGTCTCTGAAAAGAGAACACCACTATCTGAAATAGTTTTGTAGGGCAGAGTGAGCACTATGCATACTCATGGAATGTTGGAAAACAGAAGTGCCAAAATATTTGTCAGACCGATTGTGTGAACACAAACAGAAGCCTCGAGTTTGACAGTTTAACTGTGGACAGCATCTTCGGAGTGTTTACATAGCTGTACAAAGGGCTGTCTTTTTTCTATGTACCTGTTTTCACTGTTCAATTCCCCAAAGTCTTTCTCCAATCAGTCTGTTAAGTGCTCTTCTAAAGCACTTGTATATCCTTGATTGTGTTGGAAAGAAAAGTCCTGTTAGTGAATCATTGGGAAAACATTCCCTAACAAACCCATTCTTTTCCTTTTAATTTAATGAGGCTTGCTGTGGCTTCTGCATCAGTTAGAAGCAATGTGTGTGAGTTGTGCAAAAGTATTGGAGGGGGAAGAGTTGATACTGGGATACTTGTTTGGGGGGAGGAGGGGGCGACACAAAAGGAAATTGAAGAACTAGCCAAAAGATCTTTGTGTGCAAATTTCCCACCATAACCAAGCATTTTTTTACACATTAATTAAGTGGCTTTGCTGTTTAGAGAGAGCCTAACAAGCTGTTCTTGGTGAAAGAAAGATTTGTCCCCAGCAATGGGGCCAGGATTCTAATAATGTCAACAGCAATTACTGACAACCATGCCTGTTTAACAAGTAGGAGAATGCAGAGTACATTAGAGAGTAAACAAAGATAAAAAATAAACATAGAACTCACATCTCTTAGAACCAGGGTACAATGCAACGAACATAGTGACGTTCACAAAGGTGTCTGGTGACACAGCTGCATTGACGATACGTCCATGATGTCATCTTCCTGTGCCACAAGTTCAGTGACGTCCATGTACTCCCATGTACATGTTTTGCATATCCGCAGATTACAAGTTATTATAATGCTGGTGATGTATCTTGTGTCTGTACAGAATGTGACTCTGTTAATAACATAAATGTAACCATATGAACTAAACCCCTATAGAACAGCACCACTTATAGGAATATCTGGCTTTAAAATGTTTTCTCCCCACTAAAGTTTGAGCTGCCAACTTGACGCTCCACTAAGCCAAGTGGGACAGCATGTTTGTTTGCGAAAGTCAAGTTGCTGTTGGTCGAGAGTTGTTTGGTTAGACACAGTCAGTCTTCCTTCTCTTACCATTAAGCAGCTGCCTGGTTTTATTTAACTGACATTGCATTGGACTGCTATTAATTGTAAATTGAGTACTGTGTAGTTGGTTGTTAAGTCTCACAGTCAGGTATGTGAGTAATGTGAGTATGCACCAAACTTGACTTGACTTGCCCACTTGACTGCTTCTGAGCTGTGGTAAATAAACATTTAGTGATATATACAAATACATATACAGTTCCCATCACACTCAGCTAGTCATAGACTGAACAATGATGTTGAGAGTTGTTGTCCTGTGTCAACATTGAGTTGGGTGGGTATGTCTTGGAATGAGTGACATTTTCCCTGTGGCTTGTGCAAAATATAGTACGCTTATTTTTTAAACCCTGGGCACATATTTTGGGATAACCTTTAGTTGTTATCTGTGCTAAAGCAGGGATTATATGGCTCCAGGAGATTGGCCAGATTCAAAGCTAAGTGATTGGAAATAGCTACCAGTGAAAACAATTAAAATGAAAACTAACAATCTAAGGCCTCAGAGCCTGTTTCTCAACATCTTTTGAATGATACCTCTTCTGGCCATGTAGTCTGTTTTTTTTTATTAATATTGTTAGTTATGCTAGTCTAGTTTTGTACCAGTATTGATCCATATTATAAAACAATAATCCAACCTACACACAATATCGAGAATATTATGTTTTGACATATAAACAAGCATTATATTTATTGCATTGTACATAGAATAATGGTATATCAACTTACATTAAGGGCTGTTAGCCCTGGGCTCCTTGACTGATATGTGTCAGCCAGGTTTGTCTGGAATCTGCTGCCTCTTTTGATACCTGACTATATGAGATTTTTTGACATACCTTTCCAAAACCATGGATAATAATATAGAGCCCCCCTCCTTGTAGCTATAATAGCCTCCACTCTTCTGGGAGGCTTTCCACAGGATTTTGGAGTGTGACTGAGGCGTTTGTGAGGTCAGGCACTGATGTTGGATGAGAAGGCTTGCCTTGCAATCTGTGTTCCAACACATGGACCTCTATGTACATGGGCACTGTCATAATAGAACAAAAATGGTCCTTTCCCAAACTGGTGCCACAAAGTTGGTAGACAATTGTCTAAAATGTCTTTGTACTGTATACTGTAGCCTTAAAACTACCCTTCACTAGATAGTGAAGTGATTCATCACTCTAGAAAACACATTTTCACTGCTCCAGAGTCCATTTGCTATGTGCTTTACACCACTCCAGCTTGGCATTGCCCTTAGTGATATTTGGCCTGTGTGCTGTTGCTCTGTTATGGAAACCCATTTCATGAAACACTCAACGTAGACTGCTCTGTAGTGAATGATACTGCAGAGGACACGGAATATTTACATGCTACACAATTCATCCCTCGGCGGCTTTGTGGCAGAGCTGTTGTTACTCCTTGATACTTCCATACAAGGAAGACATTTCACATACTGACTTGTGGCAAAGATGACAAGCCACTGAGCTCTTCAGCACAACTCATTCTACTGTCAATGTTTTCTATGGAGATGGCTGCCTATGTGTTTGATGTTATATAGCTGTTACTAATGGGTGCAACACCTAAACTTAATAAATGGGAGCGGTGTCCACATCATTTTGGTCATATAGTGTATTTCTGTCTGCACCCTTAGGATTTAAATGTTAATTTAATGTTTCTATCAGAGAAAAACCAATTACTGCTACTAGTTCTGCTACTAAGTGAAAAGTGTGTATCCTTATATTGGAAATTGTTTAATTGCGAGTCATTTTTGGACTGTTTTCTTAATGGATGTCCATGCGGTGAAGGGTTACTTTATTTAAAATTCTGATTGTGTTGTCAATCCTAGATTCAACCCCTTGGGAGCTTGGGGCCAAAGTGTAGCATTCCAATGTTATACATTAAGACCCTTTTCCAGGTTTAGCTTTACACTTTCCAATACAAATCAATGCACTAATTCTGTTTCAGTTTGTTTATGGTAACCGACATGAAAACATTAAAAAACATGCTTATGTGGATACATCAAATAAAGATCGGATTGTGTAACTTATTCATATTTGCTATTTTCATAGAATTGCTGTGGTTTCATTCTATATCTCTTTGCCATTATGCTTTCTTACCACTCAAACAAAAGGTTTTTTTAGTGTAATTATTACAAAGGTACTTAATTTTAAGGGAAGCCACACACATTCCCTTTTAAAGTTAGCATGAAATCAATATGTAATAATGTTTTCTAACTGTCAGCTATTTTTTAATGCAATTAAAGTAGCTAATGTCGGCTCTGCTTTATTTCAGTTAACTTTAGCAATCATTTTTTGGGGCAGAGCTGGTTTCTCTCTAATTAGATTTTTTTTCCTTCTGCATTTTTTCCACATATTTGTTTTATAGTTGTAGTGCCTGGGAAATTCAAAAGACTAGTCTCCAACATTTTTTTTTATTGATTTATAAGATTTCAGCAGTTTGTTTGTATGAAGAATATCAATATCTATATCTATCTCTCTCTCTCTCTCTAGATATATAGATAGATAGATAGATAGGTAGATAACTATATATATATCTATATATATATATAGATATATATAGATATATATCTATCTATATATATATATAGAGAGAGATAGATACATATATTTGTATGTCGTTTTTCATCTATAACAATAATGCATCAGATTTTGGCTATGAACTTATTACTCCCTAATATTATCTCAGGATAAACTGACAAGATTGGGTCACTTTTTTAAGCAAGTATATCAATATTGCCAAAGCAGAAAGTGGATATGGTCAACCCTGCGTGTCATTTTTCTTAATTTTTTCATTACTAATATATGTTAAAGATGATATATTTTATTTAAAGAAACAAATTAAAGAAAAAGGTAAGGTTACACCTTGTCAGATGAAAGTGTACACATATTTTATAGTAATGCTGCGCGTCATAAATACCACATCACCCTCCATTTATTTAATTTTTCTTTTGGAACCTGCTTCATTTGCTCTCACCTCCTCACTGTTCTCACCCACATGCATCTCAAATATTTCTCCACAATCTTTCTATTAAAGTGGTTTATGCCGTAATCAACAGCTGCCAGCTACATCTTGGATCTTGCCAATTTTCTGTGTAGACAAATGCTTAAGTTTTTCTTTGCCTCTGATATGTCAAGAAATAATCCACGCTAAAACCATTACCTCATGTAGGATGGTTGGTGCCATATGGAGAGGGGTGATGCAGTAATATTGTAAAGCTGAATGACAATTTTGCTATAGTAATAGTACAAAAATATAGACAAAAGTAATATAGCAATATGATTAGGAAGAGAAAATAAAGAATATTATTTCTACACTAGTGTATATGCCAGTTATCAATATCCTTTCTTCCTGCTCTTCCTCTTTATGTCTCGCTCTTCTCTCTATTGATCTTCTCTCCCTCTCTCCTTCTTCTCTTGATCATTTTGTTTTCCCTTTCACTTTTACCGTATTTGCTCGATTATAAGACGAGGTTTTTTCCAGAGCAAATGCTCCGAAAAATACCCCTCGTCTTATAATCGAGGTCGTCTTCTAATCAGACCCTAATCAGACCTC
>VKOC01008977.1:0-17428 GCA_009364415.1 Spea multiplicata | reverse complement strand
GCCTGGGGCAATTGCCCCACTCGGCTCCATTGTAGGGCCGGCCCTGCTGACACTCTCCTTGAAAAGGGGATCTTTTCCCCTCTAGAGATTAATTGTAGTTCATAATTGTTTTCTCCATCCATTGTTCTTACCATAAAGATAGACATCTTGTAAAGCCTGTCAAGGATCGGATCTGTGATTGCTAGTTACTAAAGTGGTAGATACTAGAGCCCTGCGCGGGACTGCTTTTTTAATTCCGCTCCCGCCCGCTCCCACTGTTTTGAATCCTGCTCCCGCCCGCTCCCGCAATGCAGTCCTCTAGTAGATACTGCATCTGTATCTACAGTATCTTTACTGCACAACTCCCTCAAGTCCTTCAGGGCTGGTTTGATATCATATCTTAACTCCCTTAACTCATGGTTTAATATATCCATTTGGCCAGGACCTCACTTCTTGTCTACACCTTTATAAACTGCACAGGCACAAATTCTGGCTTTGTTGACAAATACAGAATCTGTGAAGGATAATTATGCTTATATACCTATGATTAAATACCTCATGCACAAAGGCAAATTATATTTCATTTTTCCCATCTCTATAAGACAGACTTGAGTAACTAATTGCGTAATGGGAGGCGGAGACAAGGAAGGCGTGGGGCTAATACACCGCAGAGACAATGAAGGGGCAGGGACTCCATCATCACTGCCAGTGTCTTGGAGGAGTGGGAGGATACAGGGCCTAGGGCCACTGACGCCAGGGTTTTGTACATTACATTACACTTTTTGTATTTTCTAGTTCCAAAATAGCTCTGATGTCTCTTAGGATCAATTTTAGACCATAACCTTTTATTATCATAAAAATGTCAGATGTCCATCTGGCAAGTGCAAGTGAGCATAAAAATGTAACGTGCAGCCACGCATATCCAGCCTGAGGCTGCACTGATGTCATCAGGCAACAGCAACCTTAAAGAGCTGTACTTAATCAAGCATGGCTGGTCCACTTCACATTAACTAAAGTACTAGTGCATGTGACTTGGCATGCAGTTTTGTGGGAACAAAAATTTGTTCTGCATGATGCGGTTGTGGCAATGTTTGTAGTTTCGATACCTGTACCCTTAAATATAATATCTGAACCATTGCAATCCCAGTGTGATTGTCTTTGGATTGCTAAAAAAAAGTACCATGTTGAGCAGTCAATGTTCCTGTGTGTATCTTAATCCCCAGGGAGATGTTTTACAGGGTTTTGTGAAAATCATGTGCAAAGCTTGTGTATGGATCCCTGGGGTCAAACATTTGGAGAGCAGTGTTGGCCAATGCTCCATTCCCCCTCACAGTAAAAAGTCCATGACAGATTTTTTAAGAGACTGAATGGTTGCAGGATCCAGTCTGGGATTTGTATGAAGCCTGTATGGTGCAGATGCTAGACATTTATAACCCCTGAAGCCTCACAATCAGGGAAACTGTGGAGTGGAGATGATGAGAAATTCTCTTGTGTTCCAAGGGCAAGGAGATGACCTGAAGATTACTGAGCCAATTGTGGCATTGTGGGGAGGTTTTCCATAGCCTGGCTGGGTCTGGTAGAGTGGTTGAAGGTGTAGTGGGTGTTTAGGCTGGTCCTCTTGGTCCAGCAAAGTATATCCAGAGAGGGCTCCAATTAAGAGCTAGGCTTTATTTTTATGGTTTTGTTATGAGGTTTTTCGTGTGCACCTATAAATAAAAAAACACAACGTGCTTAAGATACCGAAAAGTGACATTTATGACCCCCAGGTGAAAGGGTTTTGTCACAATAAAAGGACACTCGGAAGGCTTCAAAAAATGATGCATTTGAGTTTTAATGAGGACTCTTGAGAACGTTTAGTGTCTTTTATATATATGAAATTAATTGGCATAACTAGATTGCTTCTTTACGTTTCATTTCTTTTTAACAGAATTGGATTTGATCCTCTTTTTTCCTGGACAACCTCTGTATTATGTGCTCATCAACAAACACAAGATTTAATATTAGTTACAAGAAACTGAAAATTGCACAAGCCTCAACAGAACATTTATAGTGATCATACGGCAGATCAATATAAGGAGTCTGCCTGTACAGTAGCAACATTTTCCACTAGTCCCAGTTTACTGGATGCTGCCAATCACTGCCAAGAAAAAAAAAACAACATTTTACTTAAGATGTTACTTTTTAGAAATAACTCTGTTTAAACGGAAAGTGAACAATTATGAATTACAGCTGTCAACCTCCAACAATGTACTTTCAGTATTTTACCTTTTTTCGAACCTAATTTAAATGGTGTAAACTGCTAAACGAGGATTTTAAAACCATCGACATGTTGTGTACTGGTGTAATTAAATTGACATTACTACATTACATGTAGGTAAATCTAAAAATAACAATTTTGCCTTTCTAGGCGCCTCAAAATTATTTATTTTCAGTAAGTTGCAACAAACAGAATGGCATTCATTCACAACTGTGTCTTGTCAGTTGTGTTAAATGTGACATTTGTATCCTGTTGAGACTAACAATTACAAGTGAAGCATTCTTGTGGCTATAAGTATTAAGGATCGGAAAGTTTGCTCCCCACAGATGTAATGATTTGAGTGAAGCAAATAAAACAAATTATCCAAACCTGTTCTGGATCATAACAGCTTAGAGATTTCGAAAATGCATGCTTTCACTTTAAAAAATGTTTATACTGTTCTTTCTCAAGGAATGTTTTCATGAAAATTATTTCTTGAGAATATGGCATGTGTTTGTTAATGAGTAACCAACTTAGTATAGTCAATGTGAAACGACTTTTGTTTACTTGCTCTTTTGATAGACATGATGCTATACCCTTTTAGCCCCTTATAACATACTATATACTAATTATTTACAGACCATGCCTGCATAATCAACTGAAGATATATATATTATATATTTATATATATATTATATATATATATATATATATACACTGATATGAACTGACTCCTTTATACAGTAACATGTCATATACACTATAATAAATTCTTTCATTCACCTGAGAATCAGAATTACAAATACAATATTAAGGTATACAAGTGCATTTTTAAAAAAAACAAACAAACATGTAGCATATACGCATATATAATGCAAGATGCCAAGATGTTTTTCCCCATTGAAAGTGCCATTCAAAATTGCTGACATATAGTTTTTTTTGCCTTCTTTTGGATCAACAGTTAACAAGGAATAGGAAAAGTGTTGAGCTTGATGGACGCAAGTTTTTCTTCAACCTAAACTGCTAAACTATTATAGCTATGTGAAGTCCAATGTATAGCCAATTAAAATTGAAACCTATTAAATCTAGATTTGTATTTATACTGGAAAACAGTAATTTAAGAACTGTATGTTTAAGGCAGCAGGTAGCAGCTATCTAGTTGTATAAGTGTATAACTGAAAATCTTATTCCCCCTTCAATGTGTTTCGCTAGTGTTACCGGCTTACTGCAAGCATTTTGCCCCCCGAAGTCTAATCTTATTAGCAGACAAAAGGCATTAGGAGAGACAGTAACACCAGAATCTTATATTATATGCTATCTTAATTTTGAGAATGTTATTCATGAAAAAATTATATGTAGACACATAGAAAAAGCCTCTACATTTCTACATAGCATAGGAAAAGTATGGATATTAAATTCACTTCTAACAGAGAAGCAGCACCTTTGGACCAGCCAAGAGTTTCCCACCCCCCATCAGCTTGACTCACTCTACATTCAGCTTTCTTTGCCTCCTGTTTGCACCAATTAGTGTGGGGTCACATAACATTGCCCAGCAAATGCTCGCTTGGTGGTATACCACATCTCCCATCAGATGTCAGACACTGACAGACTTAGTAAATATTGAAATGTGAATAAATCACTAGGATTGGGGAAATTTGTTTTACTATTAAAATTTTTAAACTTTCTGCTGTCCTTATATCATTAATGTCCTTGTTATTTATTTCTCTACTTTCCTCAAAATAACCTCTGTAAAAATACAGGGGGGATGTCACTGATTACCTGTTTGGACCTAAAATGGTACCTAAAGCTGTTTGGGCAGAAAAAGGAGCTGACAAGCTGTTTAGTAAAAAAGATGGCACTGACAGGCTGTGTGGGCTCAAAGATGACACTGAGACGCTGTTTAGGGGAAAGGATGGCACTGACAAGCTGTTAGGGAACAAATATGGCACTTATGAACTGTTTGGGGACAAAGCTGGCACTGGTTGTTTTTGGGTACAAATGTGGCACTGGCAAGCTGTTTGGGGGAGACGCTGGCACTGTGGAATGTGAGTATCATGTTAGCAATGGGAGGAGTTAGCAATATAGCCACACCTACCTGGTTATCCCAAAAAAGTTTTTGCACCCAGGCATCAGTGACCCTATGCTCAGCCCTGTAAAAGATCTATTAATAGGACAGAAAGTCACATAAAAAGTCTCTGTAAAGCACTTTTCCACTTTCCCCAGAGCCACACTTCCAACCACACCCCTTAGAACAAAAGTTTCCGTCTTTGCGCCCTTGGAATATTGGGATGTATGAATGGTTAAACAAGTTCAATGTCACGCACAACTGAGACTAAACTGGAGATGCAAATAACTGCAAGTTTAGGAAATAACCAGGGTCGGACTGACGATTATGGGATAGCCCGGGTGCATTAAGGCCGGAGGACCCTAAATGGCTGGATATGTGCGGGCGCGCTTTACATTTTTATGCTCACGTAACATGTGGCCGGGCATATCCAGCAGGCAGCTGGACACTCCAGTTTAGGTAATGCTTAGGTATGTAAGCTTGCACCATTAATCAGCAACCCCTTTTACCGAAAGCCTGTATCACTCGAGTAAACAAGAACGGAACCATGGAGTTTATTGTTAATCTTAATTATCTTCCAGAATGCTATGCTAAAAGTAGAATCAGCGCAGATGAAGCTGGCTAATGTTCTAATACATACCGTACTTCCAGGAGCAGTTATTTTTAATACATTTCTCAAAGACAAACAATATGCAGAGACAAACAATATGCAGATACCAATGCCAATCAGTGGCATGGCATAAACCGGGCGCATTGCTGCCAGTTTCTAGTGTGTCTGTAAAAACACAAACAAACGCTCATGAACATGAAGCACAGCTGTCTGATGCCTAAAACATAAAAATGCCTGTCCCTTTAAATATCGAATTGTATAACAAAAATTCTAAAAATATGTGACAATATTTGAATGCCAAGAAATGGAAAACAACCGTTTTTCAAATGACCTCCTTTATGGAATGTACAATGTTTCTCTTACCAAAAAAAGGTCTTTTTCGCATGCATTGCTAGGAATATAGAAATGTGTCTGCTCATGTTCCATTTATTTTTTATATTGCAAACATACCACAAACAAGGTTTCTTTTTTTTGTTTTTTTTTTTTAATCTATATCTACTGTGAAGTGGAAAGAATCGTGTTTTAGTAAAAAGAAGTTATCCTGTTAAACCTGCTGATAACAATGTGTCAGAGCAGAAATCTCTTTTTCCCCTACGGATATTATACCTTGCATGTTCAGCAATATCAACAAAGGCCAAAGTGTTTTCCAGGTTAACCCTTTAGATGGGATCTGTGTTTTCTCTGTTGTGTGGTTTTCAGATGTTTTTTTTTTTTTTTTAAACAGGCTTAACCTTTTAAAATATTTACCTAGCTCTGTACTGTAGACAGATACATGCATTGCACGCTACTTTATGTGTACTTAAGGAAGACACTCTTGGAATGCAGAAAATATTGAACATAGCTTAAACTCATTAAAACGTTACTTGCCGCAAGGTATTTTATTTTTTCATTTATTTGCGATGAGTGTACTTATCACCGTCTAGTCTCTATAGGGGTTACAGATTATCTCATCAGTAAAAAAAAAAAGTTTTACGTGTTTTTACAGCAAAATGAAATTTGGAATGTACAATGTAATGTGCATTGTAATTAGCAATATAATACTTTTTAACAACATACTTGATTTAAACGTTTTTGAGGCACCAATGAATCAAATCAAATTTGACTCACTTGACCTGCCTCTCAGCTGAGTGGGTTGATTTTACTGTGAAACACTGTTTGTTCATGTGCTTGTTGGCTTGGTCGGATCATTTGGGGGACTTTGGGGGACTTCATTTTTTAGAACTAAAAGCCTTCATTAAAAAAAAAAATACCATACTTGTTTCTTTAAGGATTTAATAGTTGCTTATGTATTTCAATTAAAAACATTGCTTAGAGGATATTGGAAAGTTACCACCGCAAAAATAAGGATTGCATTGGGGGCGTACCTAGAGTATTTGGCACCCCCCACACTTTAAAATGTAACACCCACAACTGGAAAATCTAGAATCTGGGAAAATAAATTAACTTATAAATAAATTAAATAAGTTTAAATAAATAACATTTACTGAACAGATAGGGTACAACATAACTCACATCACTATACACTGAGCCAGACATTGACGGTAGTGCAGCATAACCCCCATCACTATTTACTAAGCCAAACATTCACGTCATAGGCCTCTGTCTACCCACCCTACGTGAAAAAACACACTTTTCCTGCCATGGGGAAGCAGGAACTTGGTCGGGAAAAGAATTTTCTCCCACAGTGTGCAAGCTCCACATCGGTAAGCTGTGTGCCTGTGCCCCGGCGGCTGCTGGGCCACAAAGAAATCTGCTCAGCCGACAGGACACCGGGCACCCTCCTGATGAGTGTCACCTGGGGCAGACCCCCCCTGCCCCCTTGGGTACTCTACTTTCTATATATAATATCTATATTATACATTCCATATATACACAAGCACAAGTGAATAATGTAAACACATATAAACAACAACATATTTAGAAAGGGCATAGGGAAGGTACTGTAAACCCAGCAGCAGAATTTTTGTGAACTTAGCAGTGATTAATATATTAATGGCATCATGAAGATGACAGGGCCGTGAAAATGTTTATGTGTGGTGGTTTTTGATCACTTATCCACTTTAAATTGGGACACTACAAAAGTCAACATAGACTTTCACTAAAAATGTGACATTTGGACCACTTTACGTTGTATTTTATAGACAAATACTTTCACATAACTAGAAACAGAAGACAATTTGCGCTTAATGAAAAGCTAGCTTTTGACAGGCATACGGTGTGATCTGTCAATGTATTACAGACATATACTCATTTGTCTAAAGCCATGATATGCGTTAAAATCTAGGGTCCAGCTTCCATTCAAACATTTTAAGACTTGGTATAGTGCCACATTTATCTTTGCATCAGATACTAATAATCAATGTCGTCACAACACTAAAATATTTTAGAGAACGGACAGAGAATGGCATGTACCAACTGATCTAAAATCACTCGAGTTGAAATGCCATTTGCCTCGAGGCCATGAAGAAACACAGAAATATTTTGAATAATATCTCTCGCTATCTTCCTGCATTTTTGAACCGCAGTCCTGCGTTTTCTATGTTTGTTTCTAATCATTTGGTTGAAAGTGCACCTGTCACGCAACAATAACTTACTTGCACTTTAAAGATCACAATATGTCATCTATGAGTAGTTCAAACCATGCTCCTAGCAAATGAGTAAATCAAAATAATCACTAGCTCTGAAGTGTAAATACATAGTATGATGTTAGTACGTCATATTCATATCCATGGTTGAAATTGGGTACAAAACTGAAGTACTGTAGATAAGAATTATTTGACATAGACCTTCTGCCTCAATCAGGCCTAGACTAGCCATCGGCGCCAGATGGGCCAGTGTCTGATGTGTCTGATGAGGCCTCCAATGTACCTTTTATTAATGCTCATGTGGCAGATCTCATCTTGAACTCCACCTCACCAATTAAACTATACATTATACAGAACTAATTTGTCTAATCTTACAGTTTAATTTTACTAGGATTGACTCCTCAAAATGCACTAAAAGCCACTGATCTGAAATATTCTTGTACTTTCTTGCAAACTTAATGTATTAGAATTACTGTGGAACCAAAATGCTTTGAGGTGTTTATTCCATGCATGTTTAAATTCCCTCTCTGTGTTACCCTCTTTAACTTATCTGTCAACGTCTTAGTAAAGTACAGTGTCCTTATAACGCGTCTATGCCTCTGACCTCCTAGTGTTAGACTATGGCCTCTAGTACTAACAAAAGTGTGTCTAAGTGTGGTTGTTGAAAGAAAACAAAGTAACTATTTTAATAACCACTATTTGAGTCTGACTGCTTGAAGAAGTAAACATCTCAGACCTTATTGGTCGCGGTGGCCTTTTTGGTTGCATCTTGACCACATATCTAGGCACGTAGTTATGGAAATGCATACTCTGCTATTAATTATAGCAAAGGGGTGTTTAATATATCTGATAACACAAAGCATCCCTTTGCCATATTTCTTATGTCAAGGGTGCCTGAATCTGATTAGTAAATTGCATTCTGGCATGACCGCAGGGAAGAACTAATCACTCGATGTTTATTCATTTCTCGCAATGCAACACTTGCACATGGATAATTGTAATTCTGAACTGTAAACATCGGACGTAGACACGGTATTTGGGTTTATCATCTTTTTTATTAACTGAACAAGAATTCACTAAACCTTCTTTATATGTTCAGTTGATCACTTAAGCTTAGGCATGTGTCCAATTTTACAATAAAAGCAATAAAAGCAAGAATCCGTAATACTGAGATTGGTCCCGTTTAAATGTCTATGGGGGACACAAATGGACATGCTAGAGTCATAAGAAGACAAGGTCCCTCACTATTGAAAGGTCATTATTTCTGCATTTTCCTCTATTTGTACTGAACAAATCTAAGATGATAATTGCATGGTTGCTGGGGATACTATTGCAGTAGCCTATGCTATTATCTGGGAGATGTTGGGATGGTTTGAAAAAAAGCTCTTAATCTTCACAGTTTTCCTTGCAATAGTGGCAGACACTGAGCTACCCAAAGATTGTCCTTGGGTGTTCCCAGACTTATGGAAGAGACAGAGTCAGGTTAGAGGCAGGACTAGAAGTAATAAACAGTTGTACCTTTCATAGCTGGTGTAAATGTCCACGCAGTACTCCCACCGCCAACAATAAACTTAACAAGAAACAAGATTTGTAGCACTGCCAAAAATTAAAGTAATCATATTTATTGCCTTGTTGGGTTCACAACAGTGGCGAACCGTCACCTGGTGGGTAAATGCCTCACACGTTTAGCGTCTGGCGCTGCTTAATCATAGGCATCTATGAGGCAAGACTAGCCATACTTGGTAGCAAGGAAGCGTTAAGTTGGGGTGAAGACTAATGGTTGAAAATGTCCACTTATGGATATGTACAGGGCCAGACAGGGGATTAAAATTGGCATTTGTCTTGTTTGCCTGATGGCCAATACAGGACAGGCTATCGACCATATCAAGAAAACGAAAAATAATAATCTGTGATATATTATGACCTTCTAATACCTTTGTGCTAATACATTATATATATATATATATATATATATATATATATATATATATAATGAATTAGGAATCACCTGGATGGCAAATAATGAAAATTAAATAGTCACAGGAATAAATGACAGCTGCATGTGGGTAAAGCTCATCAAAAATCAACTCCCCTTTGGCTTAGCAATCATGTTTTACTTACAACAAATGCTCACTCACTCTGCACTGGAATTGGGCCCTGAGGGCTAAAATAAATTCCCACTGGAGTTTATTAAAGGTGTTATTGCCACAGCATATGTAACACCTTTAGACCTAGTTGGTAAACCTGAGATTATAAGCCAGTGTCACAACAACAGGATTGTCAGGGCAAAGGATGCCCCTTTCCACAAAGATCTTTAAGCTTGCCAGGGTCAAGTGAGATGATAGACCATCTTGGTACTCTACTGTCCTAATGTATCTTATAGAAAATCTAATCTTACCGTAACATATACTTGACCTATATCTACATCAATAAAAGGACACTTCAGCCACCACATTCACTTTAATGAATATGATAGCTGCATGGCACCTTTACTTGTCTTGGGGTCCCCCTTCCAAATACATGCAGAATTCGTGCATATGCATTTGCCCCGTTCTCTACCCCCAGCTTTATGCCATACATGAACTATGTTCATCTGAACACATCACCTTGCAAGTGAAATACTGTACCTACATCCAGCTGTGGCTTGATGAGCGATGTAGGCCATGTAGACCCCTATGTGAATGTGTGGAAAGTGCTCTCATTTATTGGAAACGGACACTATCCTTCCACTGATTGACTGCTTCAAGAAGGAAATCAGTGAAAAGAAGCGTCAGATTATGGATGAAATTGGCATCTACAGCTGCAGAGGTGCAGCTTCTACCTCGTGTAAGTGCTTGAATTATTATTTTTTTCTTTTAATAATGCATTCTACTTTAGTGGTCACATAACAGGCAAATCTGTTAAGTCACATATTGGGTGCCACATTGCAAGTATTTATAAAAAAAAAAACTGGTGTAGCTGTTACAAGCATAGACTCGTTATAGTATCTGAGCGAGACACGCTAATTATGGTGAATCAGATATGTCTGTCATGTAGATTTATGAGTTAACTCTCATAAAGCTTTTTTAGCTATCAGTTAAGCAATTAAGTGTAAGTACATAGCTTGCGCATTTGGACAGATAAACAATGTTAGAGATATAACACAATTATGTAGTCTATTACCATATATCTCAACATTGCAAAAAAGCCAAAGATGGATAGTTTTGTTTTAGTGGGTGTGTTAGAGGCGCAGCTATGATTTCATATAAGGATGATTACAGTTTTATGTATAGTGAGAAAATGGTTAAAAAAAGGCATGAAACACAATGCAATACAAAGAAAACTACCCTCTTATCTGACTAAATTGTTTTGTTATTTACTGAATAAATTCAGCAGGCACCAGGGAAATCAGAACTAATATAGTCCATCCATAACATGGTTCCATAGATCTACGGGTAAAGCTAGCGTCTTGCTTGGTTCTCATGCGGTTCACATCTAACTTTGGCCATATTATCATACATTCGAAGTGTACTCTTTTTTGCCTCACAATTACAGGGCATTGACTGGTTCAGAATCTTCTGATTTCCCCTGACTAGCCCAAAGATATATATAAAATCAATGGAGGTATTTGCAGTTGCAGCACATGCCTCCACCTCGCAGGTAGCAAGTTCCCAAGGCTCTGTAGTTGGTGGACCTACCACAAATCCTAGCAAAGGTGTCCCAATTGTTACAATGAAATTTAATTTGGAGGGTACCAATTATTATAGCTCAACACAAAAGAATGATTTTCTGTGATTTTGTTATGGGACCACTATTCTATGCTGTACCATTTGATGGCTTTACTTTGTATCTCACATATGTTCACATCTACTGTGTACCACCTGGCTGGGCCATACCTCTTCTGACCCTTATTATCCATTTCTATGATAGTCAGGTCAAAAACTCCTGTATGTGCCAAGCAGGCATCTAAAAAACTATATGTTTATTTACTTTTTATTTAATATTGTATTTTTGTACTATTTACTCTGTAGGTGAAGGTGACCCATGGGCATGGAATTGCCCATATATGGGCATTGTTGGCCATAGAATAGGCATCTTAAAGGTTCTTAAAGCCAGCTCATCCGAAGATGTATTCTAATAGGGAATGGTAGACTAAACAGCTTGATAATTCACAACAAACACAACAAAAACAGCCAAGCCATGACTGGCACAGCAATAAGTACAAAGTTTAATTTTAATTCTAATCACCTAGCAATAAAAATACATATGAAAATACTTTAAATTAAACAAAATATATACATTTCATTTACTGAATCATTAGTGAGATCTCGATCTGAGCGTTATATAGTTTTATTAAAAATTGAATTATTGTCACTAATGTGTTTATCATGCACTTTAATGACCATACATAATAGCAAGCACATTAACTGTGTCATGTGCTTGCATTGCAGTGCATATACCCAGCTGCATAACCTTACAAATGCAAGAAAGATACAGGGTTAGATTTCACACTTGTTCTGTGCCTTTAAAAAATGCTTGTTCGTATGTGTGTGTGTGTGTGCATGTGTGTGTGTGTTGTAATGAAGGCTCCTCCTTCATTCCCTCTGCAAGGAATGAGCAGTCTGTCAGCAGCCTGGAGCAGAACTGAAGCTGGTGAGGGAATATTGTGGACTTCTGCATTCTAGTGCTGCCTACCTGTTCTGCTCTACAAACACAGCCAGGACTTCTTCTTCTCTACCTGTCTGCTGGGCTGGAGCCCCTCATTGCACTGGAAACTAGGAGATAAGCACTTTTGGTTGATGGGAACAAGATGCAACATAGGACAGCATGGCATCACCAGGTGGACAGCATGCCACATTCAAGATGACCTCAGTTATCTTCTTGATCACTCTATCCCTGCTCTGCTCCCCATACCAGGTAAGGATGGTGACGGTTCCTGCTGAGTTGTTCACTCGGATACAAAGTGCATTTAGTTTAAACTTTTAATAATTTAGCAGTGAGACTGGCACCACTGAAATCTTCTTTAGCCGGCTATCTTTGTAAAGACTTCAGTCTATTTTAGTATGATTTTTCCTCTGGTGTCTCTGGGGTTATAGTTATGCAGACTATGCTGTATATGTCATTTAAATGTCACTTTGTTAAGGCATACCAGGCTGTACATAGAAACATAGAATTTGACAGCAGATAAGAACCATTCGGCCCATCTAGTCTGCCCGTTTCTTTTTATGTAAAGACCCAGACCTTAGTTGGTACTTGGTCTTGTCCTGTATTCTTATAGCTGTATGCTTATACCATGTGTTTAATTTATCTTACCACCTCTCCTGGGTGGCTGTTCCACCTGTCTTCCACCCTCTCAGTAAAGTAAAAAGTTCCTTACGTCACATCTAAACCTCTAGTTTAAGATTATGACCGTTTGTTCTAACATTTTTCCTACTTTGAAATAAACTCCCCCCTTGTCCATAGAAGTGTTTGTGTCCTAGTCCCAGAAGCAAAACCTAATGTATGTCTTGCTATTGAGAAGTACACTCACGCATGTCAGGCTTCCATAGAGACCTGCTGACACATACCTGTCCTGATACTTTGTAGTATATACAACACACACGCTCATTCTATACACAAACGTCATCGCTAGCGATTACCATAGAGCGAGACGTCACCTCACACATAACTGTGTGACTCTCGGAAAGCTGACATGCACACTGTCTCACGGAAAGCCAATCGGGATATACCTTGCCTTTCCACCAAACTCGTAAATAACGCTGACATCCCTAGCAGCCACTCATTGACATCATTTACACATATTTATAAACCCCCCTTAGGCTATATGTAAAGGTCAAATACTTTCTAAATTACCCATAAATTCTCCTTATCTGTTTTACTGCTTTAGGATTTTGGTTTTACAAATCTCTCCTTCTGAAGTGAAACATATTGAATCGGGGCAAAATTTTCTCATCTGATTAGAATGATCTGGCGGTGTTATGGAGAATAGAACTTTATTTATTAAAGTTCTCGTATGTGCCCTGAAATAACCCTAATTTTTTTTCCCACGTCTCATTCTAAAAGTTTTGCTTGTTTGGAAAAATGTGGAAACAGAGTGTGGTATTTTAGAACATATTAGTTTTGGACTGTTACAATATTGCACTTTTGAAGATTGTATAAATATTATCAAATTGCTACAGGCAATAGAAGATTGTAGGAAGCTTTAGGCAAACTTGCGCCGGATCCGGTATCATTCTGTTTATCATTCACATACATCGGAGGGTAGCATCTTCCACCTGTCTGAATAGGTTTTGTATTCAGGCTGCGCTCTGTTTACTGAGAGATGAGGGACACTTGCATTCCTCAGAGTTGACATCGAGTAATCATATGCCTGACATTCTTTCTGTTGAACAGAAGGGAATACACAGCTCCCAACTATCCAATTTTAAGGACTTGGACATGTTCCAGGGCAAAAAAAAAAAAAAAAAGAAAACTAAAAAAGCAGGCGAGGTTTATTTTTGTGTGCCCTGTATCATAATGTGAAAGTCTCACGTGCCGAGTCTTGCTGCTGCTTTGAGCTATACTGCCCGTCCGTGACCACTATATGCGGGAAGTGCTAAGCAGCATGTGCAGGGCTGTGTGTCTGTGAGGGTTGTACAAGTTCAGCCTAAATACTGATAATAATGAAAAACAACTTGTAGGAAAAGGGAATTGACTGGAGAATATTTCACAGATAGATTAGTTTCTAATTTACCACACTGCAGCGGCATATCCAGCCGGCGGCCACACACTACAGCACCTAATCTGCCGCTCAAGTGTAGAGCGATGTCAGCGATGTCGTGTTCCAGATGGCCAGTCAAGGCCTGACCACAAGTAAGATGCTTGTAAAATCAGATGCCGTTCCATTTACATAAAACAATAATTGTACTCTCAAGCATATTGTTCAAATAAACCTTATCAGATCTGCCACTGAAGTTATAATTACATAAGAACAACAGAAACTCTTAAGAAGTTTTCTCAGTTTCTATAGCAACAGCCTATCAGAACCTGTGAACTATTTTTTTTTTTATTATCCATTATTATTATTTTCTCTTAGTAAACAGAGGCCATGGTGAGACTGCTGAGGTAGAACAGTGGGGTAAAACTCATAGACTACGATGGAAGTCCATGAGAACAGGTAGCTTCGACTCATGGGCCAGGCTTAGCTCAGTTGCTCAATTAAATAAAACACCAACACACAATATGGGTTTGAAAAGGCCACAGCCGTTTTATTTAACAGTCATTGTCCTGTAAAACCTGAAATAATAACCATAGATGCGTTAATAGAGACAATGACGTAACCAAAACCAACCTAGCTTGCCAAGTTATCCAGGAACCATACCACACACCAATTTTGGGAGGGGACATACCAGGATGCTCCCAGGGCACCAGGGTGCCGAGCACCACGCCTTGCAAGGAACCTCCCACCAGTTATGACCACCAATGATCATACCACCACATTAACCCCTTGGATACCTGGCAAGCCACCGCCCACAACTGTGACAAATGCAGCAACACCACTCCACAAACTCAACCACATAAGGGAAGGGAGGGTGGGACAAACAACACCAGGTAAGGTTAAACAAAATGGATCCTTACCCCTGTGATCACCAAACTTCAATATCCTCCTACCAAAACTCCTCCCCTAAAATCCACAATGCCTGCCTTAGCCTAACCCTGCTCAGCACTCTGTCAGGGGCAACTCTAGTCCATTCTGCCCCCCGTGTGATTCATTCTCATACAGTCTAAGTCAGGATACCTAAAGTATGCCTGAAGTCTAACGTTGCATGCATGACAGGCTCAGCCAGGCAGACAGTCCAGAGGCAGTGCATGAACCATGGTAACCATGACAATATCATATATATATATATATAATAATATATATATATATATAAAGTGATACTGTTTGGCTTTATAACTGAACATAGATCACCCTTCAAGATGTCATAAAGGAATACAATGTAGAAAGTAGCAGATTAATGGAATAGCAAATAGTAAATCTGCATATTTGTAAGAATGAATTGTTTTCATTTGCATTGACAAGGCCAAGCTGCCAGGGTAGTGTATATACAGAATGCATAAAAGCATAAAAGGCATATACATTCAGATTCCTGGGTTGCTTCTAGCATAATAATGACCAATCAATACACAAAACGAAGCAAGTATTCAGTGCATACTAAGCTAATACTATTCAAAAATGACTTGTGTTGGAGACTCTCTCATGTGCCCTCATTAAAGGTGTGTTTTGGATGTTTTTTTTTTTTGATTTGTGTATTTATTGGTCTATATTATCCTAGCAGCAACCCAGGAATCTCAATTGTTTTGCCTTTTATGCTTTTTTATGTTGTGCACTCCCTTTTCTGTATATTTGTGTGCTTCTATATCTGTTTCTGACCAAACCTTAGGGTTGAGGAGCCCCTCCTGCCACACAAGTGTCTCATTAACGGTGTCCACAGATGGCTTTAAAGGTCTCTTTTAGGTTAAAATTCAGTGCCGTCAGACTGAAGTAATATAGGCATGTAAAATTTACATAGGAGTCAGCAAACTTATAGTTTGACGTAATGGCTAGCTAAGCAATATATAGGCATATAGTCTGACGGAATCCCCAATATTTCTGCCTTAGATAGGTGTTTTTTGAATGATATTCACTGGGTGTGCGCTGAATTCTTGCTTTGTTTTGTTGTAAGAGAATTACGTGTTTGCACTTTGCAGTGAAGTCACCTGCTGACAGAGCATAGGATAAATCATGGTTTCACAACACGTTACACTGTTGTCACCCTGTCAATCTTGCATTTACCAGAAGCTAATAAACTTTTATCCATGGGGTGGAATAATTGTGCTCATGATGGAGATATACTGTAATATTAAAAGTAACATCTAAATGGAGGTAATGTACCCAAAAAAATTATCTTTTTTAATAATGCCTTACCACTATCTCTAAATTATATTATACAGAATGTCATGCTTAGTTTCCCTAGTAATACAAAAGAGAATATCACAGAATATGCGGACATCGGACAACATGTGAAGCAGCTGAAGAAAGAAACCTAAGTTGTAAGGGAGGAACCTATAAAAGTCATTTAAACAGATGTTTGTGGGAGTGAATGCACTGTTGAAGAGTCACTTGTGGATTATGAATATTTGGGGGTGGGGGTGGGTTTCAGTTAAAGAATAGTGATTTATCACTCTTTTCATAATAAATGTAGTTCCTCGAGGCCCAATGATCGCTATGTGGCCTGGTCCTTTTTAGATGTTTGGTGTTATGTAATCCATGTAACACAATTTTAGGAGAAATGATGACTGCTTTGTAAAGTGCTTTTGAAAAAACGTACCAGATACTTCATCCATTTAAAGTTATCTGGTAGCCCCCCTTGGTAATGTGTGAGGACATTCTGCAGAATCAGAGCCGGCCTTAGGTGTTCTGGCGCCCTGTGCGGACTACTCCTCTGGCGCCCCCCATCCCAAAAAAGGAATAAAAACTCCCCTTTCTCACTATCTATCCCCCTGTATCACTATCTACCACCTCTGCTCCTTCTCACTGCCCCCTCTCTTCTCACTGATCCCCCCTCTGCCCCTTCCCCTTACTTATTACTGTTGAGTCCTGCAGTGGGAGCGGGAGGCGTCCGTCTTCCTGTGGTGCGCGCTTCACAGCTGAGCGCCGGAACAGCAATCACATTCCTATCATGCCCAGGCATATCCAGATTCCAGGATGTACTCGCAGACTTGGCATGATAGGAGTATGATTGCCCTATCTACCCCTACTCCCTCCCTTCTCCCCAATCTACCCCTTCTCACTCCCTTCTCCCTATATACCCCCTTTCCCCTGTCTCACTCCCTTCTCCCTATCTACCCCCTCCTAACTATCTACCCTCTCCCTCTTTGAAGTTCACTTACCTTTCAGGAGTCCTGAGGTGGGGTGCAAGCCCTCTGCCTCCCAGCTCTGCCACTGTATGGAA
>VKOC01008975.1:0-11541 GCA_009364415.1 Spea multiplicata | reverse complement strand
ATTGAGATCTCCCAAACATCTCTCAAGGTTGCCAGGCAACCGCACGAAGAATATATCACTCGTAGGAATATACGCCACCAAGACATTAATAAAAAAATACATATTCATGCTACATCCGTCAGTATAAACGGCGCATGGTTAGAGAGTGAAATGGAAAAGTAGGGTCTGGCTCTCAATTTTTTATTATTTTTTGGCATTGGAGATTAGGGAAAATTGCTCATAAACCATAAATATGTGTCTTTTTTAGAATCCATTTCGATATGTGGTTCCTAAGTATGTCGTAGAAAAATATTTATTCTGTAGCGAGGGCCGAGCGTAACCCGCGGCTCCGTAGCTCGCGAGCGGACGCTGAATTACGGGTTGAAATACCCATGTTTAGGCTTCTTGATGCATTAAAAAGCAATTTGTTCTCTGCTATGATATAGAAATCGTCCGTTCATTGGCCAGAAGGATGATATATGGGGTTTTTTTTACAAATTTGAAGCTTTTTGATAAAAAAAAACACGGCTTTTGTATTTGATAAAAAGTGCTGACATTCGAAAAAAGAATTTGATATATTTGATTACAGTTGCATGTACTTTCCACTTTTTTTTATCCTCATTCTGGGGTTGCCTTCTTTCTATCATTTCTTGAGCTTGTTTAAACTCGTATTTCTTTATATTTGTAAATTTTTTTAAGTTGACTTACGGGGGGGGGGGAAACATCGTTAATATCTGACGGCCCCTGTCTAGGTGGACTGCTTGATCCCCGGGCTGGCGGGGCTCCATCCAACACCTAGGCTTTTACTCTGTTTGACCATCGAGGAGAACACGAGTGATCGGCTCCAGTGGAAGCTCGTGTCTACACCCCGCTAGGCCTTCGGGTACGGAGATCCTGAGGAATGCTGATCAGGTCTGAGTGGACCTTTAACCCCGGCCACTCCAATAGTTACGACTGAGTAGAGGCCGTACAAACCTCTCATGGGATATGAATGGCTTCTTCTTGGAGGTGTCCATGCTGGGAAGAATGTATATAAATTGCAGTGTTGGACCATCAAGAAGAACACGCGTGATCGTCTCCAATGGAAACACATATTCCATAACACCCCACTAGACCTTCAGGTTCAGAGATCATAGGGGGATAGAACGGGTTTAAGGGCACCTTTACCTCCAGCTACTCTCGTAGTTACGGCTGAGTAGAGACTCCAGAAGTCCCTTATAGGATATGAATTTATGGCTTCTACTTGGAGGTGTTCCAAATGGAAAACAATATATAGAAGTCACTCTCTTGGACCATCGAGGTGAGGCACAAGTGATCAGCTCCGGTCGAAGCGCATATCACGCTCTGATCGACTAGACCTGCGGGTACAGAGATCAGAGGGGGGGTAAAGCAGGTTTAAGCGACTCCGATCGCTATGACCGAGTGGAGACCATACAAGTCTCTTACGGCATACGAGTCACATGGCTTCTTCCTGGAGGTTTCCAAACTGGAAATAAACGCCGGATACGTTTTATTATCGCATAAGCGGGTGTTTATGGAAGCCAATGAGGCAAAAGGAACATTTACGGCGGCGCCACTCAGCGGGAAGAGGCCGGAGCCAACGCCGTCGGATCCTCGCGAACATTTTCCACCGTGGGAGCTCGTCCGGCCAGCTTCCCAAACGCTTTCATTTCACGCCGATCAATGCGGATCGGCCCCCGGAGGGACGGACACCTCGCCGGCTTCTGGAGGCTTCTCGCATTTAAATTACCGAACTTCAAAGAGGGTGGAATAATGCGAGATCCACTCGGTTTATTATGTACGGCGCAGGCAGCGCATTGTTATCCGATTGTTTAAGTTTCAAAGAAAATAGGTCAGCGCATTCTGGAAGGGGTAGAAGCGGTTAACCCGCTCACTGCTGGTAAACAATTTAGGGATCCAGATTGCGTTATCGCCCGCAACGCCTTGTTATACGACCTGCTGTTGCTTAATAATATTATTTACTTCCTCCATATGGGCAGAATGCAATATTATTACACCTTTATAATGTATATGAGAATATTTCGCTTAATAAATATATAAAGGATCTGTTGTTTGAGGGATGGGCCCCTAAAGGTCTTCACATTGGGGCCCCTAAACAATGGGGGGGATAATAACTGGTGGGTAACGAGTGGGGGGGCATCTGATGAACAGATTGTGAAAAATAAGAGATGAAAGAGATTAAAAGCGAAGCAAGAAGTCAGTACGAAGGTCGAGGTCGCGCAGCAGGGATCTAACACAGGGAAGCACATCCTTGGCGCTGATACTTTGTAATTTATATAGGAATATTGGAGACTTCATGTTTTTTATGTTTTTTATTATTAAAATAAATAGGGAAATATGAGTTGAGTCTGAAGTATCACTTAAACTGCGACCAGATCTACTTATCACTTCGTGGCTTCGGTGAACCGGGTTTAAATGACTCCTAGCACACAGTAGCAGTGGAGTGGAGGAAGCTGAGGTCTGAGAATGGATGTTTGTGTTAATCAATCATGTGCGGGGGTCCGTGGCCAGCGACGACGGTGACCGTGGAGGTCTGTTTCACTGATAAATGGGTCTCCTCGAGTGGAGGCTGGTGAGCAGAGCACCGTCTCTACACACAGGGCCACTAAAACTAAACAGCGCGAGGGTGCTCGTCACCAGACCCAATGTTAAATTGTCATAAATAAACGCATCGCACCTACCTAAAGACGTGCAGCAACGTAGCTGTCAAAGCCTGCTTACTCAATCATGTCTTTGGCTGGATGGCATACCACCCAAGTGGCCCTGATTAGGTGGGAAAGTCCCTCTTTTAGGATCCAGGTCGATCAAGATTAAGAAATAGCATTAACGGTATTTGTAAATAAAATTTTGGAAATAAATTGTATTTTTTCTTCTTGTAAATACCTCGCTCTGTAAATAGTAATCAATAGAAGAGGAAGATCGGGGATCCGGTTGACATTTTGGATCACCTGCCGCTGACTTCATACCAAGAGGGGAAGCGCAAGATACTTTCTGGGTTTCTAGAAATAAATAAATAAATAAATAATAATAACAAATACATAAACAATAATAATAATATAATACATAAAATAATAATAATAATAAAATAAATAGCTATGAATAGATCACCTGCTGCCTGGCGTTGTCTCCCAGCATGATTTTGAAATATGGAATGGTTAATGGTTCAGTAACGTCAGAATAACAATATATAGAAAAAAAACCCATAATCCCGAAGCACATTGCGTGA
Organism: Spea multiplicata; assembly: GCA_009364415.1. Taxonomy (NCBI): domain Eukaryota; kingdom Metazoa; phylum Chordata; class Amphibia; order Anura; family Pelobatidae; genus Spea; species Spea multiplicata. Next base: position 8,315 of record VKOC01008975.1, on the reverse strand, counting down.
GAAGCGCTCGCTGCCTGACCCACGTGCGGAACATATGTAAAGCTTTGCAGATAACAACGTTTTAGAACGCTCTGTACTTTCTAATGCGGGATGAAATGAAAATCCCGGAGAGGTTCATAACCGCTGAAAGGGTTAATACATTATTCCAACCTGGAAAAGAACCGAAAACACATGAAGCCCAGAAAAACGCATCCCTCCCTGTATATATATATATATATATATATATATATATATATATATATATAACTAAATCCATCATTACCAGAAGTAATAATTCTCTAATTGTCTAAATTCTGGCTCAATTTATCATTTTTGCTGGAAACACTTAATTGTCATGTGACACAAATGCAGGGGCTGATAGGATGTTGCCATAGTTTGTGGGGGGTTTGTGAAGTTTGTTTTATTTTTATATATATATGCAGCCCTTGCTCTGGCTTTACACAGCTACAAACGTAGATTGTAAGCTCTGTGGGTAAGAAGTGCATACAGCCTTTTCTAGAAGCGATTTGCATTGGGAAAGCTCTGTGTTGTTGGGGATCGGATCAGGCTGTCCCCGTCGGGCCGGCAGGACAGACCTGTTTATTTTTTGTCCCTTTTTAACAGTAACCGTCCGCGGCTACAAAACCCGGCCCGGCTCCCCTGGAAGCTCCCCAAGAGCGCTGCATTCCGTCTGCGCCGAGGAAAACTTTCCCCTTGGCAGAGCATGAATCGGACGCCGGGAAGGGGAGGAATAAAACAGTAGCCGAGTCAGCGAAAGCGGGGCCCTCAGGAGCTTCTCGTTCCAGCGACGGCCAAACTCTGATGTCTTCAAGAGATCGTTAACGGCATTAATGCGGGGATCATGGATATTATAGGGGCGTCCGATCGGGCTGGTTTATTTTTAATGGGCTATAAGTAAGCATGTTCTCTCTAACCTGAGGCTTGAGAAGGGCCGGACCGGTGGTGACTCGGTGGCTCTGGCCCTTTATGGCCAACGGTCGCCTGATGACATAACAGCGGCCGACGGCGGTAAATGCCGGCTGCACTCTATGTTTCAATGCCAACATAGAGCGTGGCCGGGTACAACCAGCCGGGGGTCGCATACTGCGGCGCTCGGGTGAGTATGGGGTACTGTCAACCCGCGGCCCACCAAGCATTTTCCCGGGGGGCCAGATGGACAGCTAGGGTCTGTCCTTAAGTGTGAGAAAAAAAATTCTCATCGAGTTTGGACCTCACGGGGATACTAAAGGTGCTGCTGCCGAATTTAACTAAATCCATCATTACCAGAAGTAATAATTCTCTAATTGTCTAAATTCTGGCTCATTTTATCATTTTTGCTGGAAACACTTAATTGTCATGTGACACAAATGCAGGGGCTGATAGGATGTTGCCATAGTTTGTGGGGGGTTTGTGAAGTTTGTTTTATTTTTATATTATTAAAACTCCAGCGGGAAGAGTAAAATTAATCAAATTAGGTTTATTTGCTAGAGAGTGAAGTTAATGTTCGTCTGAGTGGAACAGCAGCTTTAAAATATGTGACTGCGGTTAACCCTTTCCACAGCACAGCGTGTTATCTTACACAGCAAACCTTCTTATAGGTGAATGATATGATGCGATAACGCCTCTCGTTGAAAAAATGCTGACTGCTTGGAATTTAACTTTTGAACCCGTTTTCTGCTGTTTCTATACACATTATGGGGGCTTTTAGGGCTGTAGAGCCCTGCGATCCCCTCATACCCAGCAAACATTCTGACCTCCTAGAAAAGAGGGGCATCAGGGGAGGAAAGAGGGGCATCAGGGATTTGGCCCACAAAGAGGGACTGCATATATCTATATACAGGGATACTTGGAGGGAGCATTATCTACAATAAGGAGGCTTTTGTATTTGGAAAACAACAAAGAGTTAAATTAAAAAATACTATCTAGAAACATGAACTCGCTCTATAGGAAATCAAGCATTAGAAGTATAAACGTATATATATGTACCCTACCACTTAAACGTTAAGGGCCATTGGAACACAGGAGTGATGGGAGTGATAAAGGGCCATTGGGACACAGGAGTGATGGAGTGATAAAGGGCCATTGGGAACGGGAGTGATGGGAGTGATAAAGGGCCATTGGGACACAGGAGTGATGGGAGTGATAAAGGGCCACTGGAACACAGGAGTGATGGGAGTGATAAAGAGTGATGAACGCCTATGAAGAGATTCCATTAAAAATCAGCCGTTTCCAGCTACAATAGTCATTTACAACATTAACCCCGTCTGTGCTGGATTTCTGATCCATTTCATGTTATTTTAATGGACAAAATGTGCTTTTCTTTCAAAAAAATAACATTTCTAAGTCACCCCAAACGTTTGAATGCTTGTGTGTGTGTAATGTGTGTGTGTGTAATGTGTGTGTGAAATGTGTGTGTAATGTGTGTGTGTAATGTGTGTGTTGTAATGTGTGTGTGTAATGTGTGTGTGTAATGTGTGTGTGTGTGTAAATGTGGTGTGTGTGTAATGTGTGTGTGTAATGTGTGTGTGTAATGTGTGTGTGTGTGTAATGTGTGTGTGTAAATGTGTGTGTGTAAGTGTGTGTAATGTGTGTGTGTGGTAATGTGTGTGTGTGTGTAATGTGCGTGTGTGTTAATGTGCGTGTGTGTAATGTGTGTGTGTAATGTGTGTGTGTGTAATGTGTGTGTAATGTGTGTGTGTAATGTAATGTGTGTGTAATGTGTGTGTGTAATGTGTTGTGTGTGTAATGTGTGTGTGTGTGTGATGTGTGTGTAAGTGTGTGTGTATGTGTGTGTAATGTGTTGTGTGTAATGTGTGTGTGTAATGTGTGTGTATGTGTGTGTGTAATGTGTAAGTGTGTAATGTGTGTGTAAGTGTGGTGTGTGTGTGTAATGTGTGTGTGTAATGTGTGTGTAATGTGTGTGTGTAATGTGTGTGTAATGTGTGTGTGTAATGTGTGTGTAATGTGTGTGTGTAATGTGTATATATATATATATTGAAACTTTGTATTTACATTGTTTTTCCAGATTTCTCAAATTGTGACAATGTAGCGTTTGCATTTTTATTTCACAGGTAAACTCACTGCCTCCGCATGCCAGGGACCTGAAAATCACTAAAGCTGTTGATTTAACCCTCCGATGTCTGGACCGGCACACAGCGCCACAACCTTGGAATCCAACTTATGGGCAAATAAAATCACACACAAAAAAAATGACTTGAAAGGTTGTTGAAAAACAGCCAGCCGTTTATACCCAGGAATGAAAGGCCGAACGGGGAGGGAAGACGTAGCTCCAGAATCCTGAGTGTTCTTTGCCATTATTCCTCCCCATCACCCCCTTCGCTTATTTTTCCTTAACCTTCACTTCTTAGGCGCCATTAATTTTTTTTTTTCTTTGCAGAACAAAACAAAAAGGGTTCTGTATTTCCAGCGGCAGAACGGCTATAATAGTCAAACGTGGATAAACACGAGGACCCCGGACCTTCAGAATAGAGAAATAGAGCTTCATCTATCACCGAAAAGTGCTGTGGGGGATTACAAGTGTTATCCATTAATAGTCTGACAAGCCCCCCGCATAATTGACCCCTCAGCATTGGAATCGCTGGACTCTTTCGAGTGAACTGCGATTGACAGACAAATAATACTTATTGTTTTTTAATTGTTGCCTTAAGTCAGGATTTCTTTAACAGGAAAACGATGTTATTGTAGCCTAATCATACCTCCCAGGAGCCCACGTTTAAGAGAAACAGAATGTTTGCCGGGTATGAGGGGATCGCAGGGTTCCACAGCCCTAAAACCCCCGATAATGTGTATAGAAACAGCAGGAAACGGCTTTATAAAACAATTTCTGGAACCATTTGTGGTCCAGAGTTCTGTAACTGCCCCCTCCCCCCTCATACAATTGCCATACGGGCCTCCAAAACTAGTCAAATGTTCTACGCAAAGTGGGGGAAGACTTTTTTGCTTGCACCATATACTTCCTGCTCTTTGAGAAACAGCCTCGCACTAAGGAAATGCCTCAGTGTAACGGCAAATATCTTCCCCCAGCTTGTTTCCCCTCCCCCCAAATATGTTTTTCTCGGATATCTTAAATCCTTTTAAATTCTGCAAGTCTTTTTATGAACTTTTGTGAATGTTACTACACGCTCTCGCTCAGAAGACAAACCTCTTTAACTCGATGATCATATTTTTTGGCAAGTCGCGCCGTGTTTAAACTGAAGTGTTTAGACTGGGATTACAGGGCCTTTATGGATTGCATACCATTTCTGTTTTATCAGAATTTCCTCCGATGATGAGGTAATCACTTGCATATTATAGCTATGCTTTTTTTATGTTTTTTTTGCGGTCTCATTAAATAAAGAATTGGCATCTCCCGAACGGTGGAATTATGGGAAATAAATTGGCATGAACTAAATTACTTTGTATTCTTTTAACCCTATTTTTTTTGACTTTAAAAACATTTCTATTTAACATTTTTTTTAGAAATGGGGAATTTTAATTATTAAAAGTGTATTTTTTTATTTTATTAAAAAATAATAGAAAAAAAAAACATTTCTCTAAATGTTTCCATTGCTGCGATACAGAGCTCATTTCTGCAGTCGAGTTCTCGGCTAGAGAAGTCGGTCCCTCGTGACCATCATGTGAACACTTTGTACCAAATATTGTGCCAGAAGAAAATCTCATAATTTAACTAAATTGTGGCTTTTTTTGTATAAAGTACAAATAACGTTATGCTGGATCAAAAATATGTTCAATTACAGACTGATTGAAAAGAGCTTATATTTTTGCAAAGCGGATTACGGAATAAAAAAACAAAATTTTTTTACATTTTTTTTTTTACATTTTTTTTCCCCCTGTATTTAAAGGCTCCAACTTTATCGAATCGGTTTTATCCCGGCAACGCTCTTAAAGCATGCGGTTTATATGTTTATTCTGGGGATGTGAGAGGTAGGAATTCCCTCTCTGCATTCCGGAATAAATCAAATTCCTTGCATCACTCCAAAAAAAAAAAAAAAAAAGTTTTTTGGTTTCTTCTTCAAGGTGCTAAGAGAATCCGGCAGGGGGGGAAATACTTAAGCCTGCAGTAGTAGACTGTTTGGAAAGTGCATTGGAGCCCAAACACCCAACCTCTTCGTGCCCTCAGGCTGAAGGAGCACTTTCAGGGCAAAGGTTAGAGAGTTCAAAGAGCTCTCGGGTCTGATTAGCAGCCAAAGGCCTCGGAAGTATTAGGAAAAATGAACGGACGTCGATGGCGGTTTGAGACGAAGCCACGCTGCCACCTAGTGGAAGGACATGGATACTACATGTAGAGCTGCACAACATTACACACCCAACCAACACACAGAAACATATAACATCACACATATTTATCTGTGGTGCGGCCCTAGGCCTAACCCAGGGCAGGACCCCTCAGCGCCATGGTCCTTAATGCCGAGTGCCGGGATATGACATCACGTGCCGCTGCTCCACCTCTTTAAAGATGTATGACGCAATGGAGGTTGTGCTGACTCAAGACGTTCCGGAAAAGACATGTTAATGGGCCGGTTGAGGAGATCACTCAGTGATCTCCCTTTTAATCGGCCTATTAAATAGTGGCGTTACAGGGAGCCTGTTTGCCCAAAAGGGTGAAGGCAACCCCCTCTTCACATTTGCCACCCTAGATCTAGGACAACCACAAGCCACTGCATATTAACAATAATATTAACAAAAGTAATTCTATAATCAGGACAAACTGTGTCCCATATATATATATATATATATATATTATATATATATATATATATATATATAATATATATATATATATTTATATATATATATTAAGTCAGATTGAGTCATTTCACACAAAAGAGGGCACTGATACGTTAAAAGCTTTGTTGCCATAGCAGCAGGGGAAAAAACTGTAAAAATTCACTGTATTATTTTGCTTGTGTTTAAAGCTACTAAGAAAACATCAGTTTGTCTTATTTACCAATATGTGTTGCCTATTGACAAGGTTTTCAGTTAATTTATATCCTGCGATAATCTATATATTAGCTGGAGGGGGGGTGACACTATTAACATTTTTGGCTTTTAAAGAACCTCTGATTTCTATATTTATTTATTTGTTTATTTATATGTTTAAGTGTACAAAGGATATAAATAAAATATTTTAGTTTTTCTTTTAAAAAAATCCTTTTTTTTGTAATTGGGCTCCAAAATCTGGCCTGTTCCAGGGTAAAGTATTTTAAAGCTTCCATAACCCAATGGAATGTCAGGTGTTATTTTTAATAAAACGGGGGAAACGTTTCCCACTTGCACACAGTGCTCCGAGCACAGAATCCTGAACAGGAAGTGGGGAGTGCAATGAAAAATATCTTCCCCCAGAGTGTCAAATTATACTGTATGCAAACTGGAAGAAATTAAGAAAAATGCTGTTTATTTAGGACTTTTTCTTTAAGGAACGTGTATTTACTCTGTACGGATAAACATTCCTCTGGATAATTGTATGAGCCGCGGTTATTCTATGCGGGTCTTTATTTAACCGGCTTGCAGTGAACAAACAGGCTTCTCTTTCCAGCCATTGTGCATTTTGTGTAATTGTATGCGAAGCTTCTCAATAAACAGGTCCCCGGGATGTCCTGCTAGACAATAAGGCACTTGCTGTTTGCAGGCAATCCGTCTGCTTGATGGAGCTGCGTCCCACCGCACACACACTCGGACCCCCCCCCCCCCTGTCCTCGCAGTGAGTGAACTTAGTGAATGTTTGCCGAGCTCGTGATAAATGTGGTCTCTCCGTTTTCAATTTACAAACATTATGAGCAGATGGCTTCTGAGCACACGGGAAAGTTTCATTCACGGAGATCTCCTCGTGCAAATATTTCCCCGTCAATGGATTAGAATGCCAGCTATTTTATATATTCTCTCATTTAATCTTACTGCACGCGATGTTCCTAAATCAGATAGCCTCATATTGCAAGTGTTAAGTTTGGCCAGTCTCCCACTGGATTTCAGATACCCGCTGCCCCTCTTTCCTCCGCTGATGCCCCTCTTTCCTCCTCTGTTCCTCTCTTTCCTCCCCTGATGCCCCTCTTTCCTCCTCTGTTCCCCTCTTTCCTCCTCTGTTCCCTTCTTTCCTCCCCCCCTCCCTCCTCTGTTCCCCTCTTTCCTCCCTGATGCCCCTCTTCCTCCTCTGACTGATGCCCCTCTTTCCTCCTCTGTTCCCCTCTTTCCTCCTCTGTTCCCTTCGTTCCTCCCCTGATGGCCATCTTTCCTCTCCTGATGCACCTCTTTGTTCCCCTGCTGCCCCTCTTTCCTCCCCTGATGCCCAGGCATCAGGGGACCAAAGAGGGATTGTCCTTCTTATACGGGGGGTCATTCGAGATACAATCGTATTATTAGTTGTATATTCTATAAGCACCCAGCGGCAGTCCCCGCTATTATGTTGTTTCCTCCATTTTCTGCTCTCCTAACCAATGCAAATCGTTCGATTTATCTGAAGGTTTCAAAGCCTTTATTCCAGTTTGGGCAAAATAAGGCAAAATGCGATATTCCGCGGAGGGATTTCCGAGCCATGTTTTTTGTTAGACCCAGGCAGCCTTTCTAAGAAGAGCATAGAGAACGTAAAGGCTGGAAAATGATTAAATAATTCTGCATTTGCCACAGGCTGCCACTCACCACAGAATATATATATATATATATACATACGGCAGGGACACAGCGACGAATCTTTGCAGTCAGGTGACCAAGTTCTTAAGTTATGCGTTGCTTTTTGGTAAAAGCGTGAATAAAATTGCCTTTTATTGCTCATAATCATTAGAATGTTCCTACTTGTATTGTGAGCGCTGCGTTAGAATTCCCGTTAAATCACACAAAATGGCTTTCCCTGGGGTCACTCCAACAAAAGGCGACCCGTTTCACGAGGCAATTACTTTAAAAGCGGTCATTTTGTTCGACCATCAAGTAAAAAGCCGCATATTATCCATACGGGGTCCGGCGGAGACATCGCAGCGACCGGGGATTTCAGCTCCTGAGACACGAACTAAAAACTAAAACAGGAACGGAAAAAAAGAATTTAAAAGAGGTTTTTCCGCATCGGTAAAAACTGCACTTTTTAGTACGTCAGGTAAATAAACCTCAGCAGGTCGGTTATTTTATTCTTCCCTCCTACGGTTTAATCAAATAAAACAACACAGAAACTTTAAAGGGGGAGTCCCACTAAAAAGAAATACAAACATTTCTCTGCTTGCGCACCCCCCCCAGCGCTGTATACAGTAATATAACCCCCCCAGCGCTGTATACAGTAATATAACCCCCAGCGCTGTATACAGTAATATACCCCCCAGCGGTGTTTACAGTAA
>VKOC01008974.1:0-14900 GCA_009364415.1 Spea multiplicata | reverse complement strand
TACCTTATATATCTTCCAAACTAAAAAGTAGCAGTGATGATAATAAAAGTCGTAATAAGTGAACCGGCTTTTAGGATTGTGTATATTCTCGTACATTTATAAAAAGCCAACATATTTCATAAAGTTTGCAGGCATCTCAGAGCCCGGTGCAGCTGGAGCCACGTCGTACGCAGCCTCGAGCTGGCCATAATCAGAAGGACCGATTGGACCGAACTAAATGATATCCCCAGCATTACAATAATCTCAAACCACCAGGAGTTTGGGGGGGCGACCTGAAAGTAAAAAGACATAAACACAAAGTAAAATATTAAGTATAAAATGAACAGTCTTATCATTGTCTTTGCTGCATTTTGATGAGATTTTGGGCTGCCGGACGTCCCCTTCTTAATTCGGTGAATATGTAGCCGGAGGTAGCCCACGGTGCACAGTGTGGTGACCGTCACAATTAGAAAGGGTAAACAGTTAGTAACCAGGAACATCAGGCTGGTGGAGCTCGTTCCCGATGTTCCCGAGAGCTGCGCTGATGAGTTCATGAAGGACAGCTGGCCTTGAACTTCCTTATGGACCAAGACGCAACTCAGTGACACCCCTTCTGCCGCCATTATCATCCAGGGGACGATAGCATTAATCTTCTGCTTAACCCAGGAGAGGAAACCACATGTGAAACGTATGATTTTAATAAAGTAGAAGAAGCAGAGGCAGGCGGTGAGCCAGGAGCAGGACGTGACGCTGAAGGTGACAAAATAACCGAGAAATATTGTACCGCCAGTGGAATTGTAACTTCTGAGAAATAAGTAGACAAGAAACGTGAAGACGTAGGCTGTGCTGGAGAGGCTGAGAGCAAAAAGGATTTTATCGATGTTACCGACGTCTCGTCCCTTACGAAAACCAAGAGAAATGACACCGATAATGAAGGCATTAAGGGTTACTCCAGTAAAAATCTCAAGGGCTTGGACAACGATGCACACGCTTTTTATAAGAGAATCCATATCCATGGTCAGGGTCCCTTCAAGGAACGTCTCAGAATTCCGTCCGGCCGCGCCTCAGATCTACTTGTGGTTTAGTGACCTTGTTTAAAACGTTTTCATGTCACGTGAATAATCCCCGTCACGGTGCCTGCCTCTTTTATAGGGTAGGTTTTGGATATATTCAAATTCTTAAGATCAGTGTAATTCCAAATCTGTCCAACTAAATCCAAATATGGTGGACTTCAATAATTCTAAATATCTAACAAGCGTGATAACTTTCAGAATATTTCATAGAACATTCTGAATATTTATTGGTATGCACAATGATTTATTGAAAGTTCTGAAAGTTCATTCAATTTATTTTCTCTCGTAATAAGGGGAGATGTTGTAAAATACACAGGGGTCACAGGACATAGTAGAGCAGATCTACACCAAATAACGACGGTTACAGATTAAATACGCTTCATATCGTATATGTATAGAACGCAATGAAGAAGCAAAGCCAGCGCTTTTATATGACTGAGGCTAGAAAAAAACACCAAAAACATTATTCTTTCTAAGGAATAGATAACTGTGTAGTGACTACGTAACATACAACTCAACCATTTTACAGAATTCAAAATCCTGCCTCAGCAGCGAAGGATGAGAATTTGCAAAACCAATGCCGCGATCCGATGGTTCTTTGCGGAATTTAAACTTTTTCACAAACGCCTGGATATTACGGTCGTCACTTCCGTATAATTTTGGAGAACCCAGAACGTGTCAAGAAGCGGGCAGTCTTCTCCATCACCTCCCTCAGCCTGGGGTTACCGAGGATCAGGAGGACAGATTGGACTGACGTGAATGAGGACAGCATTAGTAGAGTCATCCAGTGCCCTAAACTGAGTTTTGGAAAAAATTCAAAGAAAAAAATGATTAATTCCAGGTACATGACTGTGTAAAAAACGAGAAGTCTTATCATTGTGTTTGTGGCAGTTTGATGAGCTTTAAGTTTGGATCCTCCAAACGGCCCCGCATTCATCTTCATCCTACAGCTGTGCAGTTTCAGGTACCGAATGGTGCAGCAAGTAGTTACTATTCCAATGACGAGGGGAAAGGCCATCGCTATGAAGGCCGTGTTCATCATCGTGCTCTCTACAGGTTTTATTGCATTAAAAGAAACATTTAGTGGAACGTGAGATGGCCTCGTGATGTAGGGTAACATCGAGGAGAAGCTGGAGCTGAAAGATACCACCACTGACACCAGTATCAGCCAGGGCACAATAGCGTCGATCTTCACCTTAATCCAAGCGAGGAAACCAGATCTGAAATGTATTATCTTAAAAAAGTAAAATGAGCAGAGGCAGGCAGTGAACCAAAAGGAGGACGTGAAACTGAACAGGTTAAGAGAGTAGATAACGTAGATGTTTTTTATGCTAGCATTAAATTTAGTCCAATAAATCCAAGTAACCAAGTTGAATGATGTGATGGAGGAATACCAGATATTGGAAATGCACAAAGGAACGAGGATCTTATCACTGGTGCTGATATTTCCATCTTTACAAAAAATGGAAAGAATCACAGAGAGGATGAACAGATTTGTAATGATTCCAGTTAAATTCTGAAGTCCCAGGACAATGAGCCAGACATTTATACTGACGGCAACGGAAGCCATTCCTGCAGAGGCGGCTTGGGTTATCCTCTCACATCCGATCTCAGATGGTTCTGCCGGCTTAAGATATCCTCTAATGCCTTATGAGACGGATCTTCTGTCTCTGGACCTCAACCAGCTGAGTAAACCCTCCATACACCCTCCGGGATGTTTCTATGCAGGTAAACACTGTCCTTTTCGAATGAAGATGATACCTCTGTTGTACGCCTGACTGAATTTGGATGCATGCAAAATATAATGATACAGAGTTACTACTAAACAAATATCCATGGGCGTGAATTCAAATCGGGGGAAATATAAAACGGAGACTGGACTCGCACATCAGGGAGTTATTCCAATGTAATAAAAGCTCTAAAGCCCTGGAATTCACGAGCTGAGGATGTCTGCCCAGAACATGAAAAAAATATGGCGACAGATAAAGATACATTTACCATAACCAGTTGGATCTAAGAATTTCCTTAATAATACATGAAATGGCCTTTGTTTGGTTTGACCCGGACTAACACAAACCGCAAAACCTTGGAAAAGATGAAACTTGATTAATTTCCAAAATAAGTCATCGCTTTGATAGATAAAAAATATTATCATCGTGATTATGTTGGGTACTGGCCATAAACCATTGGCTTTAGTTAGTTTTTTGTCTGTTTGTTTTTCTTTTTTTCACACTTTCTTGATACATTGGCCCTTAACCCCTTAACGACAAAGCCTGGACGGGCTGCCCGTTAAATAGCTGCATCGCCCGGCGGCTTTGCAGCATCCACGGAAGCCTCACAAGGAAAGCCCGGCTAAAACAGCTTAGGAAGCGATCGGAATCGCTTCCTAAGCATAAACGGTGTTGCTCGATATCGACGCACGCCAGCAACACAACCCCCCTACCCCGATAGCCTTGTGATTGCTCCAAAGAGCAACCACGAGTGCCATCCTGTAAATGACGTTGCCGTCATTCACACGATGGCATTAACAATAAAAAACTGAATGAGTTCACAGAGGGTCTATCCAGATGTCCCAAATATGCGACGTGGGGGCAGTAGGATCAGATGTCTAAATGGCAAAAAAATACACACCTCACAAAGGCGGCCTTTTACCTCCCAAATAACCCAACAACCCATGCATGTGGGGTATCACTGCGCTCAGGAGATGTTACTGAACACATATTGGGGGGGCTGTTTGACACGGACATATACCAGGTGTGATAAATTTATACCTGAAGTACAACGTGTATGAAAAAAATACAAAAAAATGTATTACCATAAAGTTTCATAAAGGCTGGTGGTAAAATCAGTGCATGGAAAGGGTTAAAATACCAGCATTTGAAATACCTTGGGGTGTCTAGTTTTTAAAAATATATGATTTGATGGGGTAAATTGCATTGGCCGGCCTCAAAGATACCCGAAATGGCACATGGGCAGAATACCGCGTGGGAAAAATGGTTTTGAAATAGCAGAAAATCTTTAGCAGGTTTTTCATTAGTTTTTTGCAGGATGGTAAAGTTTTCTGTTTAAAATATGAGAAAAGTAATCTTTTAACAATAAAATAACCCATATTTTTTCATTTTATAGATAAATTAGATGATATGACTAAAATTAATGGTATCTAAAGAACGCCCTGTTTGTCCTGAAAAAAAAACAATATATAATGTGTGTGGGGGGGGCACGAAATGAGAGAGAAGAAAATCACAGCTAAACAGCAACACTGAAAAATGTTATCAGAGCCATTGTCCCGCAATATACTACGAGAAAGAAACAGCATTGTCCTTAAGGGGTTAATATGTAAGTGAATATTTCCCAAAATAGGTGGCATTGATTAAATGCAAGTCTAATGCCATCCAGGCATCAACGATCACCTCCTAAACTTCAATGATGTCGCTGAAATGCCTCAATAGCCACGAGATTTTGCCACTTGCAAGATGGCGACGCGTCCTTTCAAAAAATAAACAAGTTGGCAACGTTTCTAAGACAGGTAGTGCATTCAACCATGCAAATCAATAGAGCCCAACTATCTAATAACAATCCTCGCATGGAAAGAGTTAAAATACTGGCACGTCCAATGTGAAAGGGTTAAGGTGCACCAATCTACTTTTCAAAAATGTATGATTTTTTTGGGGCGCATTGAAATGGTCGTGCCCAAAGATGTACCAAACAGGGCCTGGGCACAGGTACTTTTTTTAAACACATCTTTTTATTTCAGGTTTTTTCATTTGTTTTTTCCACATTGAGGATACAGAAAGAAAAAGTGGGACACGGGGGGGGGGGGGGCTGGTGAATGTGACCGTGGAATTGTGAGCAAAGATCTGATATGGATCTGTAGATGCAATGTATGGCACAGGTACTTTAAAAAATATATGGTCGGATATGGGTAATTTGAACAATGTCCCAATTAACACCAGGGCAGGTTGTCAAATTTCCAAAATGTGGCCTTTTAGCCCCCAAACACACTATGCATGGGGGGTATCACTGTGCTCAGGAGATGTTGCTGAACACATATTGGGGTGTTGTGTGACAGGAAAATATTCCAGGAGCTGTAAACCCATACCTTAAGTACAACGTGTAGGAAAAATACACACAAAAAATACTGCTGCAAATATCGACAAAGGCTGGTGGTAAAATGTGTCAATGGAAAGGGTTAAAAAAACAGCATTTAAAATACCCAGGGGTGTCTAGCCTTCAAAAACATATGGTTTGATGGGGCAAATTGCATTGTCCGGCTTCAAAGATACCCGAAATGGCACACGAGGGCAAAATTACCAGATTTGGGAAAAAATGGTTTTGAAATAGCAGAACGCTACTTTCTATTAATTTCTAAACGCAGGACAAATAGTAGAATCTACTAAGAAGTTTTGTCCCCTGGACGCCAACTGGCAGATAATACTTTATGAACAAAAAACTATTAAGCTAAAAACAACATAAAAGCATTGCAGAAATGTTTTATTGGTAAACGACACATATAAAGGAAAGGGAAGATGGAAGGAAGGACACATCACAAAGCATGTCAGACTGTGATGTCACAGGTTTTAATAACAGTTAATCTCTTGTTTGTGATGTCACAGAAAGACTTTAACTTATGAATCACGATGTAGTATTACAAGCCATAGCCAATAATCCATGAGTTGTGATGTCACAGTCTGTAGCCCATATGATGTCACAGGCAATAATCGCTCTTGGTTTAGCTGTACGGGGTTGTACTGTGATTTTCTGTGTTTTATATAATATTTGTATGTTTTATTCCTGTAAATATTGATGTTGTTTTTAACATTTCTTGATTTATTTACTCTTAAATCCCTCCTGCAGAGATGTTGAGTAATACCAGGCTGGGACTGGCTGTCGGACAAACCATGTCACATGCCTTCCTTATCATCATATCCTTCCAGATGCTTCTCTGAAATCTATTTGTCCACCAAACTCAGAAAGTAGCACATGTGATCTAAAAGTACGATTTACACCAACCACTAAATAGAAAGTTAAACAAAAAGTCATAGTCTTTGCTGAATTTTGATGGGATTGTGGACTACTGGATGTCCCCTCACCCTTGTTTATTCTGAGGCAGCCCGTAGTACACACAGTAGTGACATCATTTGGAATGGAAAGCAAATATTAGCCAAGGAAATGGTCACGAGTGTCGATGTATTGGAGCTCCTACTTGTTATTGTGTTTGCCAAGAGTTTTTGAAGGACGTTTGGCCTAAGAATGGTTTATAAACCAAGAGTCAGCTTTAGGACCCAAAATCTGCCACTATTATCATCCAGGGGACAACAACCCAAGAGAGAAAACCGATAAAGTATAAGAAGCAGAGACAGCCGGTGAGCCAGGGGCAGGAAGTGATGCTGTAGATGATGAAATAACGGAACATTATGGGATTTTAAATGTGGCCGGGTAAGTAGACGAGAAATCTAAGGGGTAGTTTGTGTTGGAGAAATGAGATATATGAAGTCACTCAAGCTCATCCTCACTGCTGTGTGATATTCAGAAACCTCATACATGGCAGGCTGCGGGTTGTCTTCTCGTAGGCTGCCTTCAGTTTGTGATTACTAAAGATCAGAAGGATACCTTGACCCGGGCTGAAGGAGAAGAGAATTATTACGGTTATCCAGTACCCGAAACTATACTTTGTAAACAAATTTAAACAAAGAACGATCAATTCCGAATACATGATTGCATGGAAAATCATCTGCCGTATCATTGTGTTTGCGGCAGTCTGATGGGCTTTCAGGGAGCTGCTGCCAGGGGTCCCCAAGTTCTTCTTCATTCTATGATCATGCAAGTTTAGGTACCCAGCAGTAATGGATGTAGTTACAATCCCAGTAAGGAGGGGAAGACAATTATTTAAGAGGACAACGTTCCTTACAGATAGATTTAGTTTCTGTGTTCCTGAGATCTCATTGGTGGAGATGTTCCTTGGTAGATCATTGGAAGAGGCTTCCTGGAATTCATTGGGTAACATACAGGATGCGCTGGCACAGACGGACACCACTTCTGACACCAGTATCAGCCAGGGCACCACGGCGTCTATCTTCATCTTAACCCACGAGAGAAAAGCCCGGCGGAAATTAAGGATTTTAAAGAAGTAGAATAAGCAGAGGCAGGCGGTGAGCCAGGAGCACGACGTGACGCTGTAAGCGGTTATACCATAGAGGATGCTTGCGCTTTCTGAAACCACGTAAAGGTCAAAGAGAAAAATGTCACAGAATGTGTTTACTGAAATTATGACAGCATAACAGACATTGGAGAAGCACAAAGCAACAAGGATTTTATCGCTGGTGCTCATGTTCTGTCCCGTAAAAAGTCCACGGAGAGTCACAAATAAAATAAAGACGTTGGTAATTATCCCAGCTATTGTCTCAAGTCCTAGAAGAGTAAGACCAGCGGCGGTGCTCGGGCTGACGGCCGGCGATTCCATTCCTGCGGGTGGGACTTTAATTCTCTTCTTTTCAGGCTAATTGTAAAATGGAAAGGATCCTCTCAATAACTTAGTAAGGAATCCGACGCATCGTCAGGCAGTTATCCACGGCCCCAGCAGCCTCAATATAAGGAGGATCTGGAGTTTGCATTTGGGTTAAAAACTTTCCCTTAAGGTAATTGCATATATGCAAAATCTACACATATCGGGTTACTGTAAAAAACATTTGTGTTTAAATTCAAATCAAGAGATGCCTGTAACTGAATCCCACTCTGTGCAAAGCATGTGGCTTCCAGGAGTCCCTGCTGCGTTATAATAGATTACATTTTTTTAATCACTTTTGATCAATTCTTGGAAAACCTCTGGATTTTTCTCTTTAATCAAGCATTTGAGAGAAATAATTCTGCATCTGCTCGCCTGACCTAGGAAGAGCTCCACGGAGGGTGGAATTTCTCCTTCTTCAATAGCAAATATGTTCTGCTTCGTCTCTCGTGGCTTCCCAAGAGAAGTATAATAGACTCTACTGGGCAAAAGAGACGTCGCCATCTGTTTTGATAGGATGGAAACTCGGCTTCAACCAGGCAGATAAGTCCAAAGGGCCGGTCAGAGAGCTGGATATTAAGATTAATAAAAGTTAAGCTTTTGCCCATTCTTTACCTAAATGATGTGGTAAAAATGAGCTCATCGCCCACGGTTAATCTTTAGAGCATCTTAAAAGCAGAGCGTCTTCTTCAAAGCGTCCTTCACTTTGGGGTTTCCGAGGATCAGAAGAACAGATTGCGTTGGGGTGAAGGAATATATTATTATCAGACTCATCCAGTACTTGGCACTAAATTTTGGGAAAAACTCAAAAGAATATAAAAATGTTACCAAATAAAAAAATGTGTAAAAAACGAGTAGTCTTATCATTGAGTTTGCGGCGGTTTGATGAGCTTTCAGGTTGGCCCCGCCACGTGACCCCATGTTCATCCTCATCCTATAACTGTGCAGTTTTAAGTACGTGATTGTACTGAATGTAGCTAAAAGTACAAATAAAAAGGGAGCCAAATTAAATAAAAAGGCAAATTTTGCCAAAGTTAGGTTGATGTTTCCTACTTCAGAGGTCTCATTGGTGGAGATGTTCCTCGGTAGATCATTGGAAGAGGCTTTCTGGAATTCATTGGGTAACATACAGGATGCGCTGGCACAGACGGACACCACTTCTGACACCAGTATCAGCCAGGGCACCACGGCGTCTATCTTCATCTTAACCCACGAGAGAAAAGCCCGGCGGAAATGAAGGATTTTAAAGAAGTAGAATAAGCAGAGGCAGGCGGTGAGCCAGGAGCACGACGTGATGCTGTACATGGCCATACCAAAGAGAATGTATGAGTCTTTTCCAAGCCAAAAAATAATACCAAATCCGTATACAATATTAAAGACAATGTAACAGACATTGGAGATGCCCAAAGCAGTAAGGATCTTATCACTGGTGCTCATATTCCGTCCTTGTAAAAGTCCACGGAGAGTCACAAACAAAATGAAGGCAGTGGGAATCATCCCTGCTACGATCTCCAGTCCTAGTAGAGAAAGACAAGCGGCGGTGCTCGGGCTGACGGCCGGCGATTCCATTCCTGGCGATGGGACTTTAATTCTATTCTCAGTCAACAGCTCCTGTAACTGTTTCATCTCGACATGCCAATTACGAATACAATGAACGTTCAGAGAGTCGCCTGTGGAGCTGACTTATTTTGGATACAGATTACCATCTTCACCTGGTTTCTTCTGCTCTTCATGAGTTTGGTTAAATGCAAAATCTAAACAGAAGTATTCAGGAGCCACTCGGGAAGATTTGCGTAACTGATATTAAAATGAGGGATGTTTCAAACTGAATCCTCGTCTGTGCGAGAACTTTCCAGATGGTTAATTCTGTTTATTTTGGGGTAAATTAGTGTCTGTTACCTGATCTCCTCTCACTCCAACTGAATGTAAAATATAAAATCACACCAATGAATGTATGTGAGAGAAGTGTATGGAAATAGCACTATACGGGATTCTTCCGTTTTCGGCACCGACCGCATATTTTCTATAAAGGTTTCTCGTAGTTTTGGGCTTCCCAGGATACATACAGAATGCGCTGCTACAGATGGACAGCGCTTCTCACCGATTTCAGTCAGGACACCGCAGCGTCTATCTTCATCTTAACACATCTTAAAGAATAAGCAGAGACAGTGAGGCGTTGAGCAAAGAGGAGGACATGATGTCATACATGGCTATACTGATGTCAATGTATACACCTTGTGAGACTGTGAACCCCAGGGAGTTGATTGGCATGGCATCTGGGTACAGGTGCTATGCAGATCCTACATATGGGTCCCTGGGGTGGAGCAATTGGAGAGCAGGGTGGGCCAATGCTCCGTTCCCCCGTTCTGTGGAAAATCCATGCCAGCTTTTCCAAGTGGCTAGAAATCTGCAGGATCCAGTCCGGGATTCCTATGGGGCCGGCATCAGGTACAGGTGCTGGGCATTAAAAAAAACCCTGGAGCTGGATACTCGGGGAGACTGTTGGGGGGAGAAGAAGTTCCCTGAGCTCCCAGGGCAAGGAGAGGCCTTGAAGAAGAGCATCCCTGAGCCAAGTGAGGCAATACCTGCCTGGACCCTGTGTGTGCTGTCTGGAGGTTTTCCAGAGCCTAGCATAGCTGGGTCTGGGGAAGAGGTCAAGTTAGTGGGTGATTAGGCCGGTCAGTCTGGGCCAGCATCGTACATGTAGAGAGGGCTCCAGTTGGGAGCTGGTGTTCCTGACTCTGATTGCCCTAGAGGACTGTGCTTAGGACCCCTAAATGTGACGTGTATGGCCCTCATGCTACAGGGTTTGTCGCAACCTTTACAACAAAATATCATAGAGCCTTTTTATTAAGGACAGCAGAATAGACATCGGATGCAAAAAACAACAAGGGTTTCATCACCGGTGTCCACAGAGAGTCACAGATAAGATGAAGACGTTGCTAACTATCCCAGCTACGCTGTCAAGACCCGGAACAGACAAGCCACGGCGCTCGGGCCGGCAGATGGGGCATTCATCCCGCTCTTCTCAGTCTACCGGCCAAACAGAAAGCCCGGACTCCATATCTCCCTGAGAAATACAATATATGACAGACGGTCGCCCGCTGCTCAGCCCCGGCATATAGAAGAAGGTCACATATTTTGGATCCGGGTTAATATTTTCACCTCTTCCCTGCTTTATTCTTCCCTCAACTTGTTTGCATAAATGCAAAATCTTCGCATATAAAGTTACTCGGACGTATGTTGGTTACAGATCATTTTTTTACCAAGGTTTCTGTTCCCTTTTTGAATTTGTTTAGAAAGATGCAAAACCTAAACAGAAATGGTTACTGCACACAGAAAATGTCTATGCGAGCTCCAATCAGGAAGAGCTGGGATCCAAATGTCGCTCTACCTAAAAGGATGCGCTTCCCCGGCATTTCTCAGGGGTTCTAATAAATGTTTTTTAATTTAACGTTTCAGATTGAGAGACATAATCTGTATCTTTCACCAGTTTATTAGCAGGAAAAATAGAACTTATTCGCAGCGTTAGACAGAAAGAAAGAACAGCTTGTCATCCGTCACATAACAGCTAGAGAAGTAGAAGAGGCAGCAGGGCTTCGGATGATCTGTGGAGAAAACAACATTTGGACCTTTCCATCCGACCTATTTTACTACCTGCCGTAAAACCTCTATTTTTATTTGAATGAAGTTTCTCCCACGAGGCTCCTAAATTGGTCCTATAAGAGAAGCCATTAGGTTTTGTATAACATGGATGGTATTGGTCGAAGCTGGACCCGTCACACATTTGGACATGCGAGCAGCGCCCATATCTGCTGCCAGGCTTTCTTCATTTTAGAGTTAGCAAAAATTAGAAGAACTAAGTGCCCCGGGGAGTAGGCAAATATCACTATCAGGTGCAGGTTATACCACAAAGGGGTTTGGGGAATGATTTGGAAAAAAAATCCAAAAATATCCAAATAAAATATTAAGTAGAAAAGCAAGAGTCTCGTCATAGCTTTGGCAGCATTTTGATGGTATTTGGGATTGGCTCTGACACATGTCTCTCTGTTTGTCCTCATTTTGGAGACATGAAGGCGAAGGAAGCCAACGGTGCCCAGGATAGTGATCGTCATGATTAGGAAGGGAAGAACATTGCTAATAAGCATAACGTTATAGATTGTAAACCTAGTCAGGTATGTTCTTGGCATCGTGGAGTTTGAGAGGATCATTGATGTGTTTGTAGAGGACAGATCATCTTGAGAAGGTAGGAAGCTAATGAGACTGCAACTAAGAGACAAAACTTCCACCACCATTATCAGCCAAGGAACAGTTGTGTCAATCTTCAGTTTAAACCAAGAGAGAAAACCAGATGTGAAATGTATGATTTTAATAAAGTAGAAGAAGCCGAGGCAGGCGGTGAGCCAGCAGCAGGACGTGATGCTGTACATGGTCAAAGTGAAGAGGACGTAAGAAGCGTAGGGGTCAGGATGTTGGTAAAAATTCCCCGGAATTGTGACGACGTAAAACAAAATGGAAATGCTGAGAGCCATAAGGATTTTATCGGTGGGGCTGAGATTTTGTCCTTTGAGGACATCAATGATAATAATCAGCAAGGTAAAAACATCGATGATAATTCCTGCAATGGTTTCCAAGATTAGGACAACAAGACACGCTGCATGGACAATGGCATCCATCGTTCGCTCGGTCCTTCCACAAGCCACGGTTTGAAGAGAAGAAGTCAACCTTTATCTGCTCGCTCTGCAAACCTCCCTTATTCTGACTCGAGTCCTTCACTCAGCATCGAGGCGCGGACATCTGGTGATGGAAGGAAGCGGTTCCCTGATTATTAGCGGTGGCTCCTGCATGCAAATGATCCTGCTTGTCCTCTGATTGCTCACTTTTACAGGGCTGGTTTTGATTTACATAAATCCTCCCGAATCAGAAACACCGAGACGCTTTAATGGGATTGGCTTCTGATCAGAAGACCGTCTTATACGTCTGCTTCGTGTGCCCGCTCAGTTCACTAGGATTGAGAAAATTATAGTTCTTCCCAGTGAGGAATTTTATCTTTTTTGCACATTTCTGTTCCTCAGACTAGGCCGGTAAGTAGGTATCAGTGCACCAATTTCCCCCACATAGCAAGAGATTTTCACGGGCGCATCCTGCAATTACCCCCAGTATTATCTGTGCCACACGTACCGGTACAATAACTTCATCTGGTTTATGGATCCGACAGGTGAAGCAGCAAATCTCTGATTTATCACAATGACATCACTTAATATATATATATAACCTGAGTAAATCTCAAACCAGTTCATTCCCAGTCCTCCCAGCATCCAGAAATAAAAGAGAAGATAATCATTAGAAGGGTAACGGAAAGATCACCAAATCTCACTGTATTATTCCGTAGCGATGGTATTCATTCAATAATTTAAATATTAATATATATGATATTATCCCTAGAGTATTAGTGAGCTTTAAATAGATGCAAATTATGTCAAACTTCAGAAAAATATTCTTTACTCCGGGTAAAAATCCCTTTTTCCATCATTGTCATTATCACGGGTAATAAGCTGCGGTCTCACAAGCCGCCATATACAATAAATCTATTATTTCCCCAAACAGAGATAATCTCCTGTATTCAGAATAACAGAAGCATTAAATTTACCGCCACGCTGTCGTCCAACCGGTTCCTGTAGATATAAATCCGGGTTCGGAGGGAAAAGGAACTTTCATGAAATGAGGCGATCCCCATAAAATTGCAGTTGCCGTGCGGCAACCGGCGGAGTTCACAATCGTAGAGATAAGTTGTTTCCACTCCCTAAAATCTCTCTATTATTTAAAACCAATAATGTATTGAATTAGGAAAGACTTGCAGAAGCAGCTATTTTCATTAAAGCTTCTTTGGACTCATCAGCCTGGGTGAGGCCGAGTTTCCATCCTATCGATACATGTTTGTTCAGATTAACCCCTTAAGGACAATGGGTGGTCCCTAAACCCATTGAAAACAATGCATTTTCAGCACGTACATGTACGGGCTTTATCATTAAGGGGTAAATAAAAGTTGAACTTTTACCCATTCTTTACCTAAATGATGTGGTAAAAATGACCTCATCGCCCACCACAAGATTAATAATTTGAGCATCTTAAAAACAGAGTCTTCCTCAAAGCTTCCTTCACTTTGGGGTTTCCGAGGATCAGGAGAACAGATTGAATCGGGGTGAAGGAATACATTATTATCAGACTCATCCAGTACCCAACACTAAATTTTGGGAAAAAATCTAAACTAAAGAAAATTGATACCAAATTAAATATTGTGTATAAAACCAGTAGTCTTATCATTGTGTTTGCGGCGGTTTGATGAGCTTTCAGGTTGGCCCCGCCACGTGACCCCATGTTCATCCTCATCCTGTAACTGTGCAGCTTTAAGTACGTGATTGTACTGAATGTAGCTAAAGTTTCAATAAAAAAGGGAGTCAAAGTCATTAAGAATATAAATTGGCCAAGAGTTAGACCGATGTTTCCTACTTCGGAGGTCTCGTTGGTGGAGATGTTCCTCGGTAGATCATTGGAAGAGGCTTTCTGGAATTCATTGGGTAACATACAGGATGCGCTGGCACAGACGGACACCACTTCTGACACCAGTATCAGCCAGGGCACCACGGCGTCTATCTTCATCTTAACCCACGAGAGAAAAGCCCAGCGGAAATTAAGGATTTTAAAGAAGTAGAATAAGCAGAGGCAGGCGGTGAGCCAAGAGCATGAGGCGATGCTGTACACGAGTACCCCGAGGAGAATGTATGAGTCTTTTCCAAGCCAAAAAATGATACTAAATACGTATACAAAATGGGAGACAGAGTAACAGACATTGGAGATGCCCAAAGCAGTAAGGATCTTATCACTGGTGCTCATATTCCGTCCACGGAGAGTCACAAACAAAATGAATGCAGTGGGAATCATCCCAGCCACGCTCTCCAGTCCCAGAAGAGTAAGACAAGCGGCGGTGCTCGGGCTGACAGCCGGCGATTCCATTCCTGGCGATGGGACTTTAATGGTCCTGCGAATGTTCAATGTTTCCTCTCGACAAGCGACTTAGGAACACAATGAATGTTCAGCGAGTCGCCCGCATTATATAGTTTTCACTTATTTAGGTTTCTTCTTCTCTTCATGGCTGAGTTTGGTTAAATGCAAAATCTAAACAGAAGAGTTCAGGAGCCACTCGGGAAGATTTGCGTAACTGATATTAAAATGAGGGAAGTTTCTGACTGAATCGTCTTCTGTGTGAGAAGTTTCGAGGTGGTAAATTTGTTTTGTTTTTGACAATAAATGTTAGGTGGTCTCCTCTCCCTCCAACTGAGTCTGAA
>VKOC01008972.1:0-11027 GCA_009364415.1 Spea multiplicata | reverse complement strand
CACCCTCTCTCAAGTAAAAGTGCCTTTAATGTAATGTCTCCTTCCCCGCTGTCCCCTTGGGGGGGGCTCCGTGGTGCCCTCCGTTTTCAGAAGTTCTCCAAGAAGCCACAATAATGCAGACAGATTGACGGAGAAAGGGGGGCCAGAAACGGAGGTTTCCGCGAAATTAACAAAATTGGCAAATTTCATGAAAATTCATATGAATCCGAAACATAACTTCCTGTTCTCTGCATCTCCGCGATTATTCCTCCCCGCCACGTTCTCTCCCCCTGTAAAGTTGCTGCCGCTGATCTCGGCTTCTAGAAGGGATTTTGTAATCAAATAAAAAGCAAAACCGCTGAACTTTATATCAAAAATGTCATTTATTATCCTAAAAGCTGCAACGGATGGCGAGTTTTGGCCAATAAAACTCATTTTACACCTGCGGAAGTCTAGATGTCACGTAAGGAAGTTTTCATTTAGGTGGTGGTAGATAAGTGGAACAGCCTCCCAGCAGAGGTGGTAGAGGGTACACAGTGAGGGCGTATTAAACATGCATGGGATTAGACATCCGGCTTCCTGAATTCTAAGCGAGACCAACGATCTGATTAAGGTTGAGTCTTTACAGCGCGAGAAACGGGGGCGGATGCGGGCCGGGATTCGTTAGAGTAATATTTGTTGTCCTTGTTTGTGGGTAAGCGAAGCTGCAGCCTCCCCTGAAACGCTCTCTCTCTCTCTCTCTCTCGGCAGTGGGAGCTCCTGTGGTTTGCGATCCTCGCCGCTGCCTTCTTCCTCACCCTGACTTGGTTTTATTTCTGGTGGGAGGTCGAAAACGACTACAATGAATTTAACCGGTAAGCGCCACTTATTTATTAGTCTATACAGAGCCCCGGCCTCCAGTGGAAGCGACGTTGTAAATGATTTGATGATTCATTTAATCCCCCCCCCCGATTTACATATGTGGGATTGAAAGCCCCCGAAACGTAGAATTCTCTGCGTTTAAAAAAAAAAATCGCATTTTTAATTTGTTTTAAAATAATTCTACAGAAAATATTTCTATTTCTATTGGGGGAAAAAAATGAATAAATTTCAATACTAATTGACAATTTTATAATGTGATTTTTGTGTGATATACCTTTAAAACTGCTACAGTATTTATATATTATCATATAATAAAAATAAATTTATAGGCAGAGCTTTATG
Organism: Spea multiplicata; assembly: GCA_009364415.1. Taxonomy (NCBI): domain Eukaryota; kingdom Metazoa; phylum Chordata; class Amphibia; order Anura; family Pelobatidae; genus Spea; species Spea multiplicata. The sequence continues at coordinate 9,845 of VKOC01008972.1, read as the reverse complement.
ATTATTATATTACATATTTAATAATTAATCTAATAAATAATACTTTAAATATAATAGATTTTAAAACTTTTTTACTTAAAAAAATCAATAAAGCTGTGGATGTAGAATATTTTTTTATTTAGAAACGTTGTCGGTGAGATTTTTGCGGATATCCCCTCACCGTGTGTGTATATATATATATGTGTGTGTGTGTATATATATATATATCCCGCTGTACAGCGCTACGGAGTATGATGGCGCTATATAAAATAATAATTATACTATATACCCAGGGCTATAATATATATATATATATAAGTGTCATTCTAGTGCAAACTTTTTAAGGTGGTCCTATTGCCATAGCAACAAGCGCAACAGTTTGATCGGCGACGGTTGCATTGGTTGCTATGGCGATGAGAGTACTTTTTAGGACTTTTCCCCAGAATCCGGCAGTTTGTTAATATAACGGGTACAGGATCCGCAAATAACCGCATGCCAGGGCTGTGCTTGTCACACCTCCCAGCTGTCCCTGTTTAGTTCAGCCAGTCCCTCTTTCTGCCACAAACTCCCTGATTGCCCCTCTCTCCTCCCCCGATGCCCCCTCTTTTTGCGGGGGGGGGGTGGTTTGCGGGGTATGAGGGTATCGCAGGGTTCTACAGCCCTAAAAGCCCCGATCAGTTGAAGTCTTTGCGTTCTGTAAGCCGCGTGTCTCGGTTGGGAATTGAAGGGTTAACAGGCAGGGCTGGATAGGTTGCGCTGTTCTGTGTACCCCGTGGAGCTGCGGGTGAGCGACCCGCTGACGGATAACCTGCTTAATATTCAGACACGGGAAGCGTTACAGCGCCAGCGAGCGAGCCGGGGGGGTCTGACCCTGAAATTAACGTCTCGTTCAGCAGCAGGGAGGACGTCCATCAGCCGTCTATCACCCCGAAAACACAGGAACAAAAAGAATAAAGAATACATCGTAAAAAAATAACAATAAAAACAACCCCGGTAGGATAGGTGGAACAGCCTCCCAGCAGAGGTGGTAGAGGGTAATACAGCGAGGGATAGACATACGGCTCCTGAATCTAAGACGAGACCAACGACTGATTTAGGTTGGAGTCTTTACAGCAGGAGAAATGGGCCGACAGGGGCCGAATGGGGCCGATCCGCCGGCGGGTTCTGTGTTCATCTATAACTTTATAGGGACGCGTTTGCTTATTTTTTTCATTCGTAAAATTCCTTGGATTCGGATTTCTGCAGTAAGATGAATGTTTTTTTTTTTTTTATATTTATGTTTTTCTGTAAAGAGTTTACATTTTCGACAAGAAAAATAAAAATAAAATAAGCCAATTAGGGAAGAATTAAATAAAAAAAAACTGCTATAAACTCCGAATTTGGAAACTTCCTAACATTTTTAAGAATTCTACTTGGTGCAAATAAAGGTGCGATGTACGTTCCCCGGGCGATTCCTTTCGATTATTTTTTTTTTTTAGGTTTTTGTATAACAGGACCGGGCACTGGGACGACTGGTCCATTCCGATCCTCATCGCCGCTGCGTGTGGGTTCACGTACATCACGGTACTGCTGGTAGGTACGGCAGGGTTCCCAATCGACGTACCGGAGGGTGGTGGATAATTGGAACTGCCTCCCAGCAGAGGTGGTAGAGGCTTATACAGTGACCCCTCCCCCTGCTGAGTCTCTCCTGTGGCCCCCGTGACCGGGACGTACCATTCTCCAACGTCACCCCGCTTACAACGACCTCTCCTGTTTTAGATGCTGGCCCTGTGCCACGTGGCTGTGGGACAGCAGCTGAATTTACACTGGGCCCACAAGGTAAGGCCTTCCGCCCCATGTTATGTTTATCAGCCTTTATAAAGTTCCAGAAGATTCCGTGGCGTTGAGTAACACAGAATGTATCGGATACATACCTGGGAACAGCTTTTACGGGGCTCCGAGACACGCCCACTCCCTGCCCCCTTCTCCTCTTACCAATCACAATTTGTATGCGTTTGGGACCCCGCCCCCGCGCTTCCTGAAGAGCAAGAGCTCCGGGGGGGGGGAGGGGGCAGGAGCCTGGATATTCCCAGGTATATATCAAACTTTTTTTGACAGAAAGTGATAGCTGATACAATATTTTAATAAAAAATAACTAAAAATGATCGGGGGAAAAATACACGGATTAAGTTAAAGCGGAAACCGGGGGGAGGTTAATAACATAACGGACATTTACATAGAGAAGGAATATTTTTTTACATATAGAAGGGAAAAAAAATAAAAATTTTATATCTTTTTTTTTATTTACATATAGAAGAATATTTTTTTACATATAGAAGAATATTTCTTTTTTACAATATAGAAGGAATATTTTTTACAGTATAGAAGGCGATATTTTTTTACATATAGAAGTAAGATTATTTTACAGTATAGAAGGGATATGTTTTTTACATATAGAAGGAAATTTTTTTACCAGATATAGAAGGAATATTTTTTTACAAGTATAGAAAATATTTTTTTACATTAAAGAAAGAATATTTTTTACAATAGAAGGGATATTTTTTAACATATAGAAGGAATATTTTTTACATGATAGAAGGATATTTTGTTTACAGTATAGAAGGGATAGTTTTTACATATAGAAGCGATATTTTTACATATAGAAGAGAAAATTTTTTTACATATAGAAGGAATATGTTTTACATTAGTAGAAGGGAATATTTTTTTACATTATAGAAGGAGATATTTTTACATAAGAAGAATATTTTTTACATATAGAAGGATATTTTTTGTACAATAGAAGGGATTATATTTTTTTACATATAAGAAGAATATTTTTTACATATAGAAGGTAGATTTGTGTACAATATAGAAGGAGATTTTTTTACATATAGAAGGAATATTTTTTTACATTATAGAAGGATAGTTTTTTACATTATAGAACAGGAATATTTTTTTGTACATATAGAAGGATATTTTTGTACATATAGAAGGAATTATTTTTACATATAGAAGGGAGATTTTTTTTACATATAGAAGGAATATTTTTTTACATATAGAAGGGATATTTTTATCAGCCTGGGTGCCAAAGTTAATTAGAATTTTCTGCTTTAATGATTTTTTTGGAATGCCTGTGTTAGAATAACCCCTCTCTGTCCTCCCAGGCTTTTCTCGTGGTTATATTGGTGGCCGTTGTAGTAGCCATGGCTTCCGTAGAGCAGATGTGGGAAGAAGAATGGGGCGTCCTTCTGGTCTCCTTCCAGGTACCGCATTTACGTTTCATGCCGTATGCGAGGAGGTCACCTGGCCGGCCGTTGAGTTCACAGAGGGCCGCACTCGAGTAGAAGTCCCGAGTGACCGAGGGGTTTCCTGATCACTCCAAACTTCTCCATTTCCTTGTCCATAGTGGGCGAGATCTGGGAGCAGCCATTGTTTTGTACTCCTAGTCTAAAAACGTGACATACGTGTTATCCCTCAACACGTCGAGTGGATCACGTTGTCGTTCCTCTCCGTTCTTCTACGCCATTGGTGTTCAGGGATCAGCATATAGGTTGCCAAAATGTTGAAGAGGGCCTAACGTTTGGTCATCGTAACCCATTTGTCTTCCAGGCCACCGCTCCATTCCTTCACATAGGGGCCCTGGTGGCCGTAACAATGCTGGCCTGGATTGTAGCCGGACAGTTCGCCAGATCGGAAAAAGTCAGTGAGTATGAACCTTACCCGTGGGCCAAAGAGGACAACTTCCGGAAATAGGAAAGGTCCTCTTGTTCTTTGCGTAGCCCAATTAATGAAGAGCGGCTCGGCCCTGCGATGAGGTCATCATTACCTTGTCTTGTAGACGTTACCTTTTTAGTGGTGCCACAGGAGCCACCAGATGCGCTTAATCGAGAAAACAGCCAATAATAATAATATAATAATAATAATAATCTTGTGGCCGGTCCCAGGTACGGCTGTTAGAAGAGATGGCTGTCGGAGTAGACGCAGGGTAATGATTCCCGGCGAAGGTCCGTTTGTCCTGACGTTGCGGGAATGACGGCGCGTATCTCCGCCTCTAGTTTTTCAGGTTTGTGTGATCATGGCGTACCTGGCGGTGATCATCGCCCTTTACCTGGTCCCGCTCACCATCTCCTCACCCTGTATAATGGACAAGAAGGACTTGGCACCTAAACCGAGAATCATCGGCCATACAGGAGCACCGATGGTAAGGGAATGAGTGATCTTGGTTATTTGAAGTATGAGCGCCTGTTAATTTCACTTTTTGTGGTTATTTTTCTGATTATCTCAACGTCCTCTCGCTGCTCCCCGCGTCTCCTCTTCTCCCAACCCAATAGCTTTGATGTTGAATGAATGAATGAATGAGATGAATGAAGAACATCTCGGGGGGGGGGGTTGGGCTCCACGTCTTCGCCCACTGTGTATACTGACACCACCTCTCGCTCCGGGTATCGGATAAGTAGATAGGGAGGAGTGGTGCTCCAGTTGAGGTTGATGTCTTAAGGGTCATGTTTTGCACATCTGAAGGTTATTTGAAGGTTATGGGAATATTTCATCTTTTGAGACATACCGTGTGATCAAAATCGCCAATAACGGGTTTGAAGTGGACGCGAGATGGTGGTTTTTGTGAAGGTGATGGACTTGCGTTCCAGGTTGCCGGCAGCTTGTCTTGGAGCCGTTGGATATTGATGGTAGGGCGTCCGAGTGAAGACTCGTTGAGTATGGAATTACAGAGCTTTGTGGTAGATTTTGACCTTGTGTGGCACTCCACGTGGGCATGGAGAATGGATGTGGCCATAACCTGTCCTGCTTGTCCGGTCAACAGAAAACGGAGTCTTCAGTCATAGTTGGGTCAAAGTTATAAAAGCTTTGGAGACCTCGTCTGGTTGAACTTAATATTTTTAGCCACTTTTGAACCCCAACGGGCCGGTAACAGCACCCATGGACCTTCCAGCCATAAGGGGGCAGTGAGCTTATGCCAAGCGCAGGGTCTCTTAGAGCTCTTTATCCCGTCCCCTCTCTCCATATGGGTCATGTCGGACGCGACATACGAAGCTGCCAGAAGGCCAAGCAGGCAGGGTGTTTGCCGGAACAGGGCAGGGCGGTCGTGGTCGGTAGGAGGAACCTAGATCCAGGTGCTGGACTATGCTGGTGCACTCAGGACTGTTGGTAGCTATGTTGCAGCACAACACTGTATCTGCCCCATTTACAAACCAAATACCCCCCTTTTTTTGTTGCCCCGTATCCACGCAGCATAGAGTTAATCCCGGAAATAATGCATATCGTTTAAGCGAGAGACATTCGTGGTTTCTGTTTGTCTCTGATAAAGGCAAGGCTTTAATTCTCGTTTGCCGGCGTAATAAACGTTTGAAATCCCGTTTTCGGGAAGAATGAATCTGATTTCGGGGCGATTCGCCTGCATTCAGTGATTCCGACCCCTAGATGTTCGTTCATCAGTTCATCTGAATAACGAGGGTTCTAACGAGCGGCCGAGTTTGATTTCACACAACATCGTTGACTTTCCGTGACCCCCCCCCCCCCTCGCTCTGAGTCATACATGATGCACGGGGACCTCTTCTTCCCACGCGGGGAGGAGGAACGTTCCCTGACACCTGATGATAAGGAACACGCTGTCTGTTATTATGCACGATGTTCTCAAAGGAAAAGCCGGGAGAATCGGAGACGTCCTTAAAAAAAACAGTCATTTTCACTGACTGACTATTAACCCTTTACTGACCCATCACCCAATGGCGGCAGCCGGATGGTTCTGATAAGGGAAACCATATCTAGAATGGAGTCACCTGAATTCAAGCAGGGGGAAAGGAGCCGATTGGGATTCTCAGCTATCGTTAAATCTGAGTCAGCTCCAGGCTGTTTGACCCTGAGAATCTGCCCCTTCACCCAGAGATTGGGGTAAAAACCCTGAGAATCTGCCCCTTCACCCAGAGATTGGGGTAAAAACCCTGAGAATCTGCCCTCACCCAGAGATTTGGGGTAAAAACCCTGAGAATCTGCCCATTCACCCAAGAAATGGGGTAAAAACCCTGAGAATTTGCCATTTACCCTGAGATTGGGGTAAAAACCCTGAGAATTTGCCCATTTACCCTGAGATTGGGGTAAAAACCCTGAGAATCTACCCATTCAATTTGAGAATCAGTCCGGGTTGTTATGTACAGCGCCGCGGAACCTGATGGCGCTATATGAATCAATAAATGATAATTCACGCTTGGCGCCTGAGCTCGTTAGCGGAGCAGATAATTAAAACCCGCTGGTCGGGAAGCCTGGATGGGCTGTGGGTGGCTTTGGACAGAACCATCTGTCGGCGCTCGGCAGATCGCGTTCACCGCGCCGCTCTGTTACGTGGTGCGTAGGCCCGTTTGCCGCATGGAAGTAAATTAATCCATGAAAAGATTAAAGAGGAAACCACGCGTAGCGACGCGTCCTCCCGTAATAAAATATATTTTAGGGAATATAAAAATAAATAAATATTTAATGTCCTATGTGTTTGTAATCGCATAAAACTTATCAATATGATGTGTATATAATACAATATCTGACATTCTATATTGTAATATTACATGATGAAGTTATTTAAACAAAAAGGGCAGGGGTAGTAGCGAAGTGGAACAGCCTCTCAGCAGAAGTGGTAGAGGGTAATACAGTGAGGGGATTAAACATGCATGGGATAGACAGCCGGCTCCTGAATCTAAGACGAGACCAACGACTGATTAAGGAGAAACGGGCGACTAGACGGGGGCCGGATGGGGCCGATGTGCCGGTGGGTTCTAGGTTTCTTATAGGTAGCCTTCCCAGAAGTTCTAGGACTATAGCTCTCATGATGCACAGCCAGCCAGCGTATTGCAGATCGCAGTTGATGTCTCGCTGACGTAGTTTAGCGGATAAAGCCTGTTTTCTGTTAATAAGGGGTATTTGCGCGAGGGGGTGCAGGCGCGGCGTTGGGACCAGAAATATAAATGCAGACGGCTTTAGAAATCTGATGTTGATGATTTATGATTAATGTGCTGCTTCCTCTTTAAATGTAATGCGGGGGGGGGGTCGCCCTCTGTTGGCCATACGGTGTAACTACAGGCGCTGCTTATGTCTGATTGGTAAATGTTACAAAAATGTGAAACATGATAATTATATTCATAAAATTATTAATAATAAAACACACAGAGGATGAGTAAAACCTTTTTGCCCGTGGCTGGTAATAGAAATTGTATCAGGGTTTGCTTTTTGTGCTCCTGTTGCCCCCCCCAGTGCTTGCGGGGTCCATGTTTTCACCTCATTCTCCTGGGAATGAATAGTGAATGAATGCAGCGGATTTGCCCCCTGTGTCTGAGAGTACGCTGAGCCCGGAGCGGGGCAGCCGGCAGGTCTGGGAACTACTCGTTTTACCCCATCCTCAAGGTGAATGGGCAGATTCTCAGGGCTTTTACCCCAGTCTCGGGGTGAGGGGGCAGATTCTCAGGGTTTTTACCCCAGTCTCGGGGTGAAGGGGCAGATTCTCAGGGCTTTTACCCCAGTCTCGGGGTGAAGGGGCAGATTCTCAGGGTCACCCAGTCTGGAGCGACCCCTTCATATTCTCCTCTGATTTAATGATATCTGCGCATCCCGATGCTTTCCTCCCTGCTGTATCACAGCTGGAATCCCTGCTTGAATACAGGTGATTATTTCAAAGCCTTGGTTTTCCGTAAAGATCGTTATCAGAACCTTAACGAGGATCTGCGACGTTAAAGGGTTAATATTGGAAGTTCCACGGCCAGCTGGTTTAGAAATCGGTGTCCCTATGGGCATTAATACTGGTTCCGGGGTACCTGCTCACCAGCCGGGGGTAGTTCATGGTTCTGATGCCGCGGATGCGTTGGGTGCGCATGCGCGGTTACAGAGGTTGCGTAACACGTTATCTCGCCCTCTCTTATCGCAGCTGGCTCCGGAAAATACCTTGATGTCCTTCAGGAGAGCTCTGGACTACAACCCCTACGGGCTGGAGGCCGACGTCCGGATAAGGTGAGGACCGCCATAAACCCATAGAATGTGCCAAGTGTCCCCGCTCGGCTCGGCCAGTCCCGCCAGGGTCAATCCGACGGCCACCAGCGTACAGAGGTCCCTGGGCACGCGGTGTCCGCTCCCCGCTCGAGGCTTCCCCCATAATTTAGGGGCACGGAGGGTTTAACGTGGATCGCGTGACTTTTTGTGCTTCCGCAGCTACGACGGGATCCCGTTTCTGATGCTCGATGACTCCCTGAGGCGGACCACCAACGTAGAGGAGGTCTTTCCCCCGCTCGCCTCCCAGCATCCTTCCATGGTCAACTGGACCGACCTCGAGGCTTTAAACGCCGGGGAGTGGTTCTTAAAGGTGAGTTTTACGTAAGACAGAGCCGACGCGAGAAACCGAGAAGATCGGCCCCATTCGGCCCCCCGTCCAGTCAGCCAGGTTTTCCCTTCTGCAAAGACTCAAACCTTAATCAGCCGTTGGTCTCGATTCAGGGAGCCGTATGTCTATCACCCTCTCTGCTTTCTTCTCTTACCACCTCTGCTGGGAGGAGGTTCTGCTTACCTACTACCCTCTAAGTAAAATAAAACCTCCTTCCATTAAATCTATCAGTATTTATTTCTTAGCAAAACAACCTCCAAAGGTTACATTTACCTATTCTCTTGGTACAGCTTTTAAGGAAATGTGATTGGTCTGGCTCCTCCCTCTTCTGGCTCCTCCCCCAGCTGCCTCTACCGATAGCAGGGGGCATACCCGGGTATGCTTCTTGCACATGCTCAGTAGAGCTACAAGTGTAGTCAACAGGCGCTGAGCTCCCATCTGAATCAATGGGAGTGTCAGCAGCCAATCACGTGTGTGCTACCTGAACGCAGACTGTCCGCATACATGTGTGCTGCTGAGCATGCGCAAGGAGCTTACGTACTAACATGTTCCTGCTTAGAGGGAGCCAGGAGATGAATTATTAACACTATTCTTTATGAATTTATATTCTAAAGCGCAACATTAAGTAGATAAAGCCCGCTGCCTACTTCTATTCAAATTTAAGATTAAACACAACGTAAAAAACATTAAAAAAAAAATAAAAAATTACCATTTGGAGGGCAAATCCTTAAAATCTGAGGCTTCCTTCCAGATATTTTAATTTATTCGGCTCTAAAGAATGTGTTAAGAAAAAATAGCAAGAATTTTTTTTGGGGGTAAATTAATATTCTCGCCATTCTCACATTATTTTTTTTCTCGTTGCTAAGCAACAAACTTCGCAACCCCTCTTAGAATTTTTTAATGCATTTATTTATTTTTTTTGCTTGTTTTCGTCCCGTTGACCTTTTTTCCTGTTTTTCCCCCCGTTTTGGCCTAGGCCGACCCTTTCTGGACGGTGAGCTCCCTTTCCCCGTTAGAGAAGTTCGAGGCCGGGAATCAATCGATTTGTAAGCTGAGCGACCTCCTAAAGCTGGCGAGAGAAAGCAACGTCAGCGTCTTCCTGAAAATCCCCCCGCTTCCTCCCGACCACCCGCGCTCCGCCAGCCACATCAACATCACGGTGAACGCCGTCCTGACGTCGGGGATCCCGCAGGAAAACGTGAGCAGACCCCGCGATTCACCCCAAAAAGACCCAAATAATGCTGCGCATGTTTTATATATTCATATTTATATATAATATGTGGAAGAACCCCCCCCCGTGCCGGGTATGGAATGGTAGCATCCGTCCTGACTTCCTCCCCGTTAAGTTTCCTCTCCCCGGTTGTTTAGTTGCTGGTTGTTGTTGATTGGTCCAGGCAGCCTTTTGTGAATGCGGAGGGGGAGAGGAGGTCACAAAGTCTCTTTATTACACCTAAACCCAGACCCCTCCGGCAGATCGGCCCCATCCGGCCCCCGTCTAGTCTCCCGTTTCTCCTGC
>VKOC01008968.1:0-16260 GCA_009364415.1 Spea multiplicata | reverse complement strand
ATGTGCCCCCCTAAATATGAAAGCTGGAGACGCCACTGCTTTACAGGTCTTTGGTAAGACCTCACCTTGAATATGCGGTACAATTCTGGGCACCGTTCCTTAAAAAGGACATTATGGAATTAGAAAAAGTGCAAAGAAGGTTATGAGAGAGACTAAAAAAGTTAAAATTATATATGCTAGAAAAACGGCATCTCAGATGGGATATGATAAAATTATATAAATATATGCAGGGTCAATATAAAGAGCTCTTCAGTGCTAACAGAAATATACAAAGAACAAGAGGTCACCCTCTGAGACTGGAAGAGCGCAGGTTTCATAGACGACAAAGGAAGGGATTCTTTACAGTGAGGACAATAAATGGAATTCACTTGCAAGGGACGTGGTATTATCCAATACATTCGATACTTTCAAAAGGGGCCTTGATATTTTCTTAGAAAGGCATGACATACAGGGATATAAAAAGAACATTAACATTCTAGAGTTTCTTGATCCAAGGAGAAATCTGATTGCCTCTTGGAGTCAAGAAGGAATTTTTTCCCCTGATGGCAGAATTCGAAGCTTAATTAGGTTTTTTTTGCCTTCTTTTGGATCAAGAATAGGAAGGTTAGGTAGAAGGGTTGAACTCGATGGACTTAGGTCTTTTTTCAACCTTATTAATTATGTAACTATGAAGGATGGTGGAAGAGGTAAGAGATGGGGAGAAAGGGGTGTATGGACCGGTGTGTGTAAGAGCAGTATAGGTTTTTGTTAGCTGGTGTGTAAGGGCAGTGTATGTGTATATATTTCATGCCCCATCCAGGCCGCCGAGCTGCATATCTCTGGTTTTCCCTTTTTTCGCTACAATCCATTCCTGTATTTCCTTATGCTCTGTTTTGTGCTTCTGATTCCTTGCTTCCAGTTCTGCTCTTTGCTTCAGCTCCTGTTACCCTTATAAGGTGTGCCCCACCCGTTTGTTATGTTTGTCTCAGTCTGCAGTCTAAAGGTATGTCCTTCTCTTTTCTGTGTATAGATTTAATGTTCAGTTTCAGCTTTAGGTATTCATTAGGCAGGGTTTAGTGCTAGGACCCACCGAATATTGGAGTACTTTGGCGTAGTGGTGGGCTAAGCATACTATGGCCATATGATGTGACTGAATCTCCAATTGTCCTAGTCCTAGGCTAGTTCCTGTATTAATGTGTGTCTGTCTCTTATGTACCTTTGCCCTCTATTCCCTGAATCATCTGAGGATCTTGGTTCCTCTCTCCTCTCCCCATGTCCCTATTAAGATTTCCTTCTTAAAGGAGAAGCGTTTGAGGATCTCGGCTCCTTACTCCATCCCCTGTGTTCCTTGTTCCCTGTCCTTTGTTGTGTCTTGTACCATGTATGTATTGTCTGGTTATGTTTCTTGCTCGGTCTCCCTGTTCCTTGCTCGCCATGTTTCAGCTGTTACTCTGCTTAGCTTCCATACTCTCAGCCTGCATCCTGCACATGATTCTAGTGCTATGTCTCATTCCTGCTCCAGGGTACCTGCAGGATATCACTTTGTTTTATTCTGGACAACATCCGCTGCTATGTCAGAGTGCTGGTATGTGACTGCACAACCCTAGGTGCTATTCACCCGAGTGAGTGCAGTCGCCCTGCACCAGGCCCTGTCCCACTCCGCTACTGCATCCTGGACTCCTGAACTCCATCTTTGGATGCTCTGGGTCATTACAGTCGTCTGTATGGACCCAGTTCCTGACAATATATGTGTGTGTAAGGTCAGAGTACATGAATCACCAGTCAGTCCCTCATACAGATAGCACTCGGCTATCCACGGATCAGCCAGACCACCATTCGTAGTAAACCAAGAAGAACTCTTTATTGCACAACAAACCAAACTTATATAGATCCTTAATTCAATGAACACAAACCCCAGCCCCCAATCCCATCAGCCACATCCCATCACAAATCCCATCAGTATACAGGGGATGTATCAGGTGAGGGGATACAATGGGTTTCCCCCACCTGTGTTATCTCCCTGTAGTGCGGGTGCTGTCTGGGCAGACAGGGCTGTACTGGCTGATTAAGAGCCCCAACCAGATTACAGGATTGTCTCTTTGAAGGCTGGAGCTGCAGCCACATCAGTCCTCTGGGGCCGTCACAAGTATAGTACACAACATAACTTATATTACCGGGTCCACGGCGTTATACGGAACTTAGAACCCGGCTAAACTTCATGCTGGAATTATGAGTCCAGCTATGCCTTGCCCTGTCACATACCGTGGTATATATGTGTGTTAAGCGCAGTGATACATTGTGTGTGTGTGTAAGGAAGTTGTACTCCGCCAGTTGTGTGTAAGGTGCAGTTGTGGATGTGTGTGATGTGTGTGTGGTAAGTGGCAGGTACATGTATGTGCTGTAAAGGGCAGAGTGTATGTGTATATGTGTATGTTTATGGGCAGGGGTGTGTAAAGGCAGTGTGTAGTGGTCATGGGAGGGAGGCTAACATTAGCCTTGTTTAATTTAAAAAAATCTCTGCTGCTGTGGACTACTCTTTCAATGATGCTCAGCCAGTAGTATGGTGGACACCTGGCTGGCTGAGAATAATGGGAATTTTAGTTCACAGCTAGCATCTGAAGCTTTACTGTTGCTGCACTTCCCATGACGCTCAGTCAGCATCATGGAAGTAATATGTCTGGCTGAGCCTCATGGGAATTAAATTCAATGTGTTGGTTATTTTTAATATGCATGACTGTGCTGACAAAAACGAAGCATGTTTTAAGTGGCGATGCAAGTGTGACATTGTAAAGTGCAAAAAAGTGGCTCTCTTTTATATTTTGAAATGTTGGGAGGTATGGTGCTGGGACATGAAGGGTACCATAGTGAGATAACATTTTATATGTGTCACACAAGGCATTATCAGAGTTTGGATGAAAAAGTGTCTGAGGATGTCAAGCAAATGTGACACAGACGCAGTACCAAAGGACAGGTCAAGATCCTAAACACAGATAAGCCAAGGCCAGACAGACTGATAGCCCTATGCCTCATACATTTTAAAACTCCATCACTGTATTACCCTCTACCACTTCTTATGGAAGGCTGTTCCATTTATCTACCACCCTCTCAGTAAAATAAAATTTCCTTACAGTAACGAGATGCAAATGAATGCTTTATAAACAAAGCAGACATGATTGGTAGTGTGAGATGTATGAGAGACCAATTCCCTTGACTACATGAAACATAGTCAAAACGATATTATCGTTCCACTTTAATATATGTTTACAGCTATTTACCTAACATATTTTAAAGAATTGTCTCCTTCTGCATATGAAGAAGATTCAGATTTTGAATATTTTTTAGCAATAAAGTTGTTTTGCCATAAAATAACTAATGTGAGATTCATGAAAGAAGGTGGTGGTCATACTAGTAGTTTCCATTTATATACTAATGATGGGGGCATTAGAGACACAGATCACCTGCCAACCAATGCATATACTCACTTTCAGTGTCATTGCCTTGATGCCTCTCCCATCCATGCTCTGTCTCTGTCTCAGACTTGGAGTCAGACTCATACATTGTTTTCCATCTCAGTCTTGTCTCTGCCCTTATCACTCTTATTTCCTCAGCCAAAGACAGGTTATCATGGAGCAGAAGCTGTACTCTTTGGCACTCAGAATCTCTCTCCTAATTGAAAAAAATATGGAACCTCAACAATGGACATATAGAATTTGCTGTCAGTTAACTTCCTTGTGTCATTTGCATATAATGGCTGTTATTTTTAATTACAACTTACATATAAAAGTATATATCAGTACTTTTCTTGAATGACAAGTTATCCCATTTGGGCAAAATAGCATGACATATACGAGCATATCCAACATATACATTTCATTAAATGTAATGTAATAATATAATATTACATTTTTATTACATTTAAATTTGTATCAAAATCCTACCTTTAATTAATGAATACATGAAGGGGTTCGTTGTTTAGTCTTCCTTTAACAGCTACATGCAAAGCTTAGTTTTTAAATTGTAGTTTTTACCAATTCTTTTACTGGAGCAGTTTATGTTTCTGCCAATTCTAATTAAAAGTAACCTTTTACGTAAACATCTTAAGACATCCTAACTAACTTCACTAATCATCCAACCTTTCTCTTGGCATCTCAAAGCAAATCTATACTAAATATCCAGTATAGAAAAATAAAACACACTTACTTTGCAGTTGTGATATTCATTTCTTAGACAGGATATTTACAAGTTTGTTTCAATTTTTAATAAATAAAAAAATAGATTTTATATATATACTTTACTATATATACCTTTGTTTCAATCTATGCTAAATAACCAATATATTAAAAAATTAGCACACACATGAAATGTGATTCATTTCATACACAGGATCAGTACAAGCTCATTTAAATTTTTAATAGAAAAAGAAGGATTTTACTTTTCTGACAACGTAAACACCTTTGGAATCTCATGAGCCAGGTCAACTTTCTTGCTTAGCAAAACCTAACATAATGCGGCGGGGGTTGCACAGCAGCTCGAATTGAGTGTGTGCTGTACAATGTGAATGAATGTGGTTTTAGGGTGTGTGCTAATGTGTGTAGTTAAAGTGCATGTTTATTATCATATGGTGTTTGAAAGTGTGTGTTTGTGTATGGTGTTAGTGAGTGACTGTCACTGTATAATGTTAAAGTGTGTGAGTTAACATATTGTGTTAGAGTGTGTGTTAGCTGTGTTATTAGAGAGTTTTGGTGTATGGTGTTAGAAATTGGGTCTTAGCATATGGTTAGTATGTTTGGTGTTAGTATAGGTGTGTGTGAGTGTGTTTGCATGTTAGTAAGTGTCTATGTTAGTCTATGTGTAAGAGTGTGTGTTAGTTTAGGGAAGTGAGGGGCCTATTAGGGACACCGAAAATTACATATATATATATAAAAGTAAGCAGAAGTGCCCAAACAGCTTGTACCCTCCCCGCAAGAAGTCTAAAAAGATAAGTTTACTACTCGAATCCACATGTTTTGTGGCTCTTTCAAAACATTAAAAAATTATTTTGTTTCCTAACTTTCCCCTTTCTTCTAATTTTTAATATATTAGTCATAATAAATTAGTCCATACTGTCATGTCTCATGACTCAGGGTTTATTTGTATTTTTATTTATATGCTGTTTGCTACTGGCTATCATGTAATTTGTCCCTGCTGGGCTACCTTAGTCAAGTTGTATTCAGCTAGCTTTTAAATTCAGCATTTTAAAAAAAAAGGCTTTTTGTCAAAAACATTTTTTTTTACTCCAGGAAAAGACAACCCACATGAACTCTTTGTTCCTTGGGGGTATGCTCATACGAATACGAACAGGACAAAAAAACACAACTACATTTCATATCATTAGAAACTTTCACTGCAGGCATTGTATCTCTCACCATCTCCACTCTCTGTAATTTCTCTTCTAGGGACATTTTTTCTCTTTCACACAGACGCAGCCTTTCAGAGCGCTCTCTCTCAGTAGCCAGTTGCTGCTCCAATACTTCCTTATCTTCCATAAGATGTTTGGAGAAGTCCTTTTCCTCCTGTAAGGAATTATCAGGTCC
Source organism: Spea multiplicata (assembly GCA_009364415.1). Taxonomy (NCBI): domain Eukaryota; kingdom Metazoa; phylum Chordata; class Amphibia; order Anura; family Pelobatidae; genus Spea; species Spea multiplicata. The sequence goes on along the minus strand of VKOC01008968.1, from coordinate 10,708 downwards.
CACATTAATTGTATTTTACAGAATGTCCCATTTTAACCAAGAGGTACCCCTATCATTTGTATTCTGAAAAGTAAGAAACCTGTAGAGATCGACGATAGAAGTCCATGTTACGTAATTTTTCAGTCAAAGACGTTATTTGTGCCTCATAATGTCGAGAATGCTCTCTTAGTGCATCCAGTTCATCACGATAGCCACAAGCGAATGCAGCCATGGAAGAGAGCTCTACAACCTGTGGGGAAGAAGGTGATACCACTTCAGTTTCGGCTTAAGATTCATTGAATTTTACAACTAAAATAGAAACATAGAATTTTACAGCAACAAAGAACCATTTGGGCTATTTTCCTGATGTAAGGACTCAAACCCTAATCAATCCATGATTTCAAATGTCCGTACGACCAACTCTATTGGTTGCCGAACGGGACCTCCTCTGCCACCAACCAATGAAGTGCACCTGTACTTCATTGGTTGATGGCAGACGAGCCCTCTGCTGGCGACCAATAGAGTTGCTCGTACAGACTTTTAAAATTCCTGGTGGCTCAACTTGGCCGGGAGAGACCACTGGTCTCCCCGCTCCAAGAGTTAAAGGTCCGTACGAACGACCAATAGAGTCGCTTGCACGGACCTTTAACTCTTGGAGCAGGGAGACCCCATGCAAAGTTGCGCCGTCAGGAGTTAAAGGGGCCTCCTCTGGTCTCAACCCGGAGGGGGCCCCTGCAGATGACCAATAGAGTCGGTCGCATGACCCTTTAACTCCTGAAGCGGAACTTGGCCTGGGGAGACCAATAAAAGTGTACTCCCAATTGCAGTGGTACTGGAAGGACATATGGAAGAAAGAAAAAAATACAGCACCAATGCACAGTGGCTGCAGGACCTGAGAGCAGACCACAGAATTCTCACTGAGCAGGAGCCAGTCACCGTCATAGTAGCAGACATCCAACAGTGAGTCAATAAAATGAAGAGCTGGAAAGTACCTAACACAGACATGGTCCATACCTACTGCTACTACAGCAGTCAGACAGGACAGCGCGTCAGCTTTTGTGTTCTTGGAACCAGGGAGGTATGTAATATAGAGTTGGAAGCATGAAAAAAATAATGCCCATCTAGCTTGACGAGGGGGCAAGCTTCGTGCAGTTCTAAGATATTCCAAATTGCGATGGTCAGTGTAAATGGTAATGGGATGTAAAGGTCCTTCCAACAAGTGACTCCATTCTTCCAGAGCTACTTTAATAGCCAAGAGTTCTTTATCATAATTTAATTCTGCAACCGATAGTTTCCTTGAGTAATAAACGATGGGGTGTAGAAGTTGTCTCTCACCCCGTCTTTGGGAAAGCACGGCTCCTAACGTGCTACCGGACGCATCCACCTCAACAAAGTAAGGAGAATATGGATCAGGACGGACAAGAATCGGTGCCGACGTGAATTTTTCTTTAAGCATCTCAAACGCCTCTTGTGCCTGCGGAGACCATCGGAAGGGAGTATCTTGTTTAGTGAGAGTGGTGAGTGGTTGAATAATGTGAGAAAAATTATGTATGAATTTTCGGTAGAAGTTGGCGAATCCAACAAACTTCTGTACCACTTTTTTAGAGGAGGGTATAGGCCAGTACTTGTTTGTGGAGATCTTCTTAGGATCTATCTGAATGGATTTGGGGGTAACAATAAATCCCAGGAACTCAATCATGGTAGTTTCAAATACACATTTTTCTAATTTGGCGTATAGATCATTCTCACGAAGACGAAGCAGAACTTTCTTGATGTGGAGTCTATGTTCTGAGAGCAATGACGAAAAGATAAGAATATCATCGAGGTACACCACCATAAAGATGTCCAGAAAATCCCTAAATACATCATTAAGAAAATACTGAAAGGTGGCCGGGGCATTACAAAGGCCGAAAGGCATTACAGTATATTCGAAATGCCCATACCTAGTCCGAAAAGCAGTCTTCCATTCATCACCCTCCCTGATGCGGACTAGGTTATATGCCCCTCGGAGATCAAGTTTGGAGAATATGGAGGCGGAGTGGGTTCTGTCCAGTAGCTCAGGGATTAGTGGTAATGGGTACCGATTCTTTATGGTAATTTTATTGAGGTTCCTGTAATCAGTACACGGTCAAAGGGAACCATCTTTCTTTTCAACGAAGAATATGCTGGCTCCTGCTGGTGAGGTAGAAGGTCGGATAAACCCCTTCCTTAAATTTTCGTGGAGGTATTCCTTTAAATGTTTTAGTTCAGTCTTCAATAAAGGAAAGATCAGCCAGGTAATAAGTCTATAGGACAATCATACACGCGGTGCGGGGGTAGTTGTTCAGCAGCTTTTTTACAGAAAACATCTTCAAAATCACTATACTGTGCTGGTATCATAGGTGTGGGCTCAACAGAATCCTTGCAGTAGCCTGGTGCTGTGAGTGCCAGGGGTGCCGAGAAAGGATATTTGGCAGTAGTGAGATGTAAGGGAAACCGTACCCGTAGCCCAATCAATAGCAGGGTTATGTGTCCGTAGCCAAGTGATACCCAGGATGAGTGGGAACAACGGAGAGCTGACAAGATCAAAAGTAACCGATTCATGATGACGAAGACCGACGTTCATTTTAACAGGAATGGTTTCAGCAATCACAGGTCCCGAGGCAAGAAGGCTTGCATCGACGGCTTCAACAAATAAGGGCTTGGTCTTAGAACGAGTGGGTACAGACAGGATCTTGGCCAGGTTGAGATCCATCAAACAGCCGCTGGCATCTGAATCAATTATGGCTGATAGGGAGATTGGCTTAGTGTTCCACTGTAGAGAGATAGAGATGGTCAGTATCTTACCTATACGCTTGGTAGGACGGATGGGACAGGTGCGCACATAATGTCCAGACTTCCCACAATCAAAGCATAAGTTCTGGGCACGATGCAGAGCCATCTCTTGTGAACTAAGGGGCCCAGGGGTAAGTACAATTTGCATGGGCTCATCAGAAGGAGTGGAACCAGTAGTAGCAGGGACAGGAGCAGCCGAATAGTAAACCGATGAACCTCTCTCCAGACGCCTTTCCCGTAAACGCCTGTCAATCTGCAGAGACAACTGAATAAGCCCTTCTAATGTGTTGGGGACCCCAGTCCTGGCTAATTCATCTTTTAGCCCTTCGGATAAACCCAAACGGAACTGGTCCAGTAGTGCTGGCTCATTCTAGTTGTTGGGGTAAATACAAAGTATGTATATTTGTAATTAATATGTGCTTGATTAAGTTTATGTGTGTATATATGTATGTATGATAGCTGCAAGCCACTTAGGGGGAAAGTAACAGGAAAGACAGCTGTAAGAATATCATACCTACATACTATGTAGAAAAGGAAGGAAATGCATCACCTGGAGATAGGCATGGGAAACATAGCAAGTCAATAACATCACACGGTGGGGTCTTGGGAACACAGGACAGGGACCTCATTTACACATCAATAGAGAAATCCCTTAAATAGACATTGTAGAAACACACAGGAAAGACTAGATTGGTGAGTCTCACCCTTGGCACATCACCCACACAGCATACAGACTTAGCAGCAGATATTAGATAGATGGGATGTTTGTGGTCGGTATGAATGATTGTCATCTGTATATTTCTGTAACTCTGGTTTGTCTTTGCTGTAACATTAATCTGGGTAGATTTTAATTAAAGCTCTCTCTCTGGTAAGACTCTTGGGTTGGCTGTTTTATTGTAATATCAGGTAGAAAACCTTAGTAGAACTAGACATATATATTATCTGGAAAAGGAGATACGGTTATATGTTAGTTCTTGGAGGAGGTAACAAGGGTATTACATTTATCATTAATACACAACGCAGAGCGGATTATTCTCCACGCATATCAATTGGTGGCATTCGTTTGAGAGAGGAGAAGTATATACAACACCAGTTAGTCTCAATCGCAAGTCTCCAAAATTCTGTTATATAATCTTCCACGGGCCGACGTCCTTGATGGAGGACCCGTATCTTGGCCTGTGAGGAAGCAGTTTTGCGCACATCTTCATAGAGACTGTCCATGGCCTGTAGAAAAGTGTCCCAGGAATCCAAGATAGGGCTCACTGGTGAGCAGAGAGATAACTGTGTGGACCTTGACAAAGTTATTGCAGTAAGTACGGGGTTTAAGGGAAAACAGAACTTGACAGGCTGAAATGAAAGTCCTGTAATGATCACGCTGACCGGAGATTCCCTCTGGTTATGGTACTTGAGGCTCCGGGGTACCTGCTATTGGGTCGCCCGGTGGTGAAACTGGAACTGAGGCAGGACGAAGAAGAAGTGTCCTTGCAGCTTCAGAAGTTCTTGATTCAGGCTAAGTTGTACGGCTTGGAGCTCTTGCACCGACTGAGTCAATGCCACAAGTTGATGAGTAAGAACTGTAATAGCCTCGGCCATAACCACCTGCTAGCAACAGACTCCCACCCAGACTGGCTAACACAAGGAAGGGCACTGCTGACCATCAGAGACCCTTATAAGGGTCCAACACCCTCCAACTACTGGCCAAAAACTCGTCTTCCGACAACATGGAACATCCTATCAGGCATCATAGCCACTATGCTACAGAACCACATGGGCCAGTACATAAACACAGCTCAAAAGGGCATTGGAGCATCACGGGAGGCTCCAAGCACCAGTTGCTCATAAACAGAGCAGTCGCCCAAGACTCAAAGTCTAGACAGACCAACCTAAGCCTGTATCGACTACAGGGATTGGTGGATGCCTGAAGCTATACAAAGTCAACAGGACACTAAGGACTTTCCTCAAGAACTCAATTGGAGTCTGGAAGATAACACTGGAAGACAACTCAGGACAGCTAGCAAAAGTGACCATCTAGTGCAGCATATACCAAGGTGATGCACTGTCCCTGTTGCTGTTCAACATGGGCTTAAACCCCCTCAGCCAGCTAATAACAAGGACTGAATACAGGTAGAGTTCAAGAGTGGAACTTCCATTAGCCACCTCCTCTACATGGATGACATCAAGCTGTATGCCAAGAGCAACAAGATATCAACTCGCTGATCCACCTGACACAGATTTACAGTGAAGACATTGGGATGTCATTCAGACTTGAGAAGTGCAAATAGATTTTAGTAAAAGGGGGAAGGGATTAAGGACTGATGGAAAGCTAAGATCCTGCATGGGATGTACTATAGAAAACATCTGAGGTGGCTGACATAGGGAAATCCATCCACATGGCATGTGGAGAATAGTAGGGCTAAGATCCTGTGGGACTTCCAGATCCAGGCAGACAAGCAAGTGCTTGCCAATCAACCTGACTAAATGGTAGTAGACAAGGACCAGAGGACAGCGGTGGTGATAGATGTAGTGGTGCCAACTCACAGCAACATCAGGAAAGAGTATGAGACGCAAGAGTGGTAAGATTAAAAACAAAAGAAGAAATGTGTGTAGACGAGGATAAAGGTCTAGCAGACTGCCTCAATGAATATTTCTGTTCATTTTTTACAGATGAAAATGAAGGAAAGGGACCTCAGTTAGGAAAAAAGACAATTGATACATGTGAATTTATCGAGGCAGAGGTTCTACTTCAGTTGTCTAAGGTAACGACAAATAAGTTGATGGGGCCTGATGGGATACACCCTAAGTTATTAAAAGAGCTTGGTGGTGTACAAGCAAAACCAATTTATTTAAACGAATCATTGTGAGTAGTGCCAGAGGATTGGAAATTAGTGAATGTTGTGCCCATTCACAAAAAAAGCAGTAGGGAGGAGTCGGACAACTGTAGTGGGGAAATTAGTGGATCCTTTCTATGGATCCATGTTAACAATGTAAAAGGATAGGATTATTGATTTTTTTGATTGAGTGATTAATGTAATTAATCAAGGTAGTGTGGTAGACATTGCGTATCTAGATTTCAGTAAGGCTTTTGACACTGTCCCACACAGAAGAATTCTAAATAAACTGCAATCTCTGAATTTAGATCCCAAAGTTGCTGAACAGATTAGGCAGTGGCTAAGTGACAGACCACAGAGGGTCGTAGTCAATGGAGTATATTCAAAGCAAGATCTGTACTTGGACCCATTGTCTTTAATATTTTTATTAATTATATTACAGAAGGTCTTGATGGTAAGGTATGCCTTTTTTTGTTGACGCCACAAAGATTTGCAACAGGATTTATGTTCCTGGCATAAGCCAAATGACCAATGATTTAGGTAAACTGGAAAAATGGTCAGGGCTGTGGAAACTGGCATTCAATGCGGATAAAGAATTCACCTAAGTAACTCACCTAAGGCATAAAAACTTAAGGGCAGAGTATAGAATATTTGATACTGTCCTAACCTCAACATGTGAGGAAAAGGATTTAGGGATAATTATTTAAAGGTAGGTAGACTATGCAATAGAGTAGCAGGAAATGCTAGCAGAATGCTTGGTTGTATAGTGAGAGGAATTAGCAGTAGAAAGAGGGAAGTGTTCATGCTGTTGTACAGAGCACTTGTGAGACTTCACTTGAAGTATTATGTACAGTACTGGAGACAGTATCTCCATGAGGATATAGATATGTTGGAGAAAGTTAAGAGAAGGGCTACTAAAACAGCTCATGGATTACAGGAGTTTCACATATATAGCCTGGAAAGACATGACGGGGGGGGTATGATAGAAACATTTAAATACTTAAGGGGGGTCACCATGATAAAGGAAGAAAGTTTATTTAAAAAGGAGAAATATCACCACGACAAGATAGTCTTAAGCTAGTGGGGCAGACTGGATGGGCCAAATGGCTTTTTATGTTTCTAAGTACCAGATCCTGAAAGAAGGGCTAGAGAAGATGAGTAGAGTGAAGGCCAAAGTGGTCCCAGTGATCATAGGAGCTGTAACTCCTAAGCTGGGAGAGTGGCTCCAACAGATTCCATGAACAACATCAAAGAGTAGAGAAGAATACAGTTCTTTCAGCTAAGATACTATGAAGAACCCACACACTTCCAGGCCTCTGGCAGAACCTGGAGTTCTATTAATGAAATGGGACTGGAGGTGTGTTTTAGAGCTACGTTGACATAATAAAACACTCAAATATTTGAGTTTCTCAAGAAGCTTCGGTGGATGTGAACCATGCTTCACAGGAAATAAATCTCAGAAGACCTACAATCAAGAACTGCTGATTTGCATAAAGGAAATGGTAACAAAGTAATTATAAAGAGTTTACATATTCATCTTGTTCATATTAGATAAATTGCTTATAAACAGAGATGATTTAATACTGTGGCTAATCTACCTAGAAGTGGGTGCCTGGCCAAGATGACTCCAAGAGCACAACACAAAATGCTCAAGGAGGTAAAATTACCATAGAGTAACAGCTAAAAGAAATAATTGGAACTGGTTAACATCTCTGTTCATGAGTATACTATATGCAAGGCTTTGCACAATGTTAGAAATGAATGATTTCTTTATTCTAAATACACATTCACATTAGGTATATGTGAAACATAAGTGATAGGAACATGTTTTATTACCAAACTGACGAGGCTCTATGCAAGATGATGTAATAGTTATATCTAAAGATAAATCCTTGCCATAAGAGGTCATCACTTCAACCTGAGTTATATAGAAAAGGGTATAAAAACTTGTTAGAGGACAGAGACCACCCCTTTCCTCTATGCCCTTAATTCCATCATCCTGTTTCTATCATCTGTCATCAAATGGTGCTGTATGTATACATAGGTTAATTTATCAACCAAACATATTAAAGAAATCTTAGAAGCTGTAGTTTCGACTGGTCCTTGGTCACAGAGAATTTAGATAATTAAGAAAAACAAATATCTAACAGACAGCGATTGAGTCCATGGCACAACACCACAGAGGAAGCCGCTGCTGTCCAATTTAATGCGTTGTTCTCCTGAAGTTTGGCAAGGAGCACCTTGACACTCCACAATGCTACTGGGACCTGTGGATTTATTAAATTAAGGTTGACTTGTTTGGGAGGAACAGCACTATGCATAAAACATTACTGCATAACCACATGAAACTATCATCTCAGTGGTGAAGTATGGTGGAAACAACATAATGATTTAGGGCTGCTTTGCTGCCACTGACCTGGACAGCATGCTATCATCAAAGGGACAATAAATTCCCAAGTTTATCAAGGTATTTTACAGGATAATGTCAGGGTGGCTGTCTGCCAGCTGAAGCTCAGTAGAAGTTGTGTAATGCAGCAGGACAGTGACCCTAAGATTCAAAGTAAACTATAGAATGGTTTGTATACTACAGAATGGTTTCAAAAAAAAGAAAATCCACCTTTTGGAGTGTCCCATTCAGTGCACAGAACTTAACCCATTAGAGATTCTGTGGAAAGATCTCAAGAGAGCAGTGTACACCAGACATCCTAGGAATATGGCTGAGCTTAAGCAATTCTTTAAGTAAGAATGGTCCAGAATTCCTCTGAACGTTGTGCAGATCTGAACTGCAGCTACAGGAATCGCTTGTTTGATGTTATTACTAAAGGATGTTCGACCAGTTATGATGAAAGGGTTCACTAACATTTTTCACCAGCACTGCACATGTTTAATAGGTGTTTCAGGCTTGAACAAAGATTCAATTCCTTGGATATATAATTTCTACAGAATGTTTGAGTGTGGATGCAAGTGAAATAAAGGCTGTATTGAACTGGCCCATTCCCAAACACGTAAAAGATAGAAAGTAGAAGCCTCTGATTCTGCTGTTGGTGCTATAGTTTCTCAAATGACTGGACCTATAATGATGTTACATCCATGCGCCTTCTATTCCTGTCAGATGTCACCTGTAAAAAAATATTATGACATAGGGAATAAAGAACTCTCAGCTTTAAAATCTGCCTTCACAAAATGGAGCGACCCACCAAATTGCTGTCCTCACGGATCATAATGCGGAAAGTGTTAGATCAGCTAATAGACAGTTACCCAGACAAGCAGGTTGGTTCCCATTTTTTTCTAGGTTCAATTTTCTGATTTCATATCGGCCTGGTTCCAGAAAAGGGCAGGCTGATGATTTGTCCAGGATATTTGAGCCTCTCAATATTAAAGAATAAGAAAAAATGAACATCTTACCCGAGAATAGACTTTTAACAGTTACCATTCCTTCCAAACTAATATCTTACATTAAAAAAGGTTACTATTAACATTAAATTTTTCGTTATCCTCCATGATCTTCATGTGACCAAACTCAATGGGGTTTGAGTTTTCCAACAACATCTGTTTGACACAGAATCCGTAAGAGTGGAAGTTTTACGTTTATTCCATAATTCTATACCAGCAGGTCATCCAGAAATGTGAAAAACACAAGATCTACTGATGGCATACATATCACGAGGATTCTAAAAAAATATGTTCTCTTGTGATGGATGTGCCAGAAACATGACTCCTCACTCTTCTTTAGAAAGCTTGCTTCAACCACTTCCGGTTCCTATTTTTCCCTGGGGATCCATTTCCATGGACTTTATTGTAGAAATGCCTCCTTCCACAACCCTTGTTGTTGTGAACCAGTTCACTAAAACTGGTGATTTTATACCTGCCTGTGGGCTCTCTTCAGGCAAAAAGACTGCAGAGTTAGTTATTTCCTGATGAAGTGATTTCTGACAGAGGGGTAAATTTTTTTTTACATTTCTGGAAATGTTTCTGTTCTGTTATCCACAGTAATGAATAGAGAGAAAAAAAGTAACCAGACTCTTAAGCACTATTTATGGTGTTTTATTAGCTACCTCTAGGATAATTAGCTGGATTTCCTAACCAATGCCCAAAACAACTCCTCAGATAGCTGCCTAGGCCTCCTGGTACCAAGACTAGCCCTGCTGTCATGCAAGTTGCCCGAGTCTGCATGAAAGGAGTGACCTGTTTGTCAACCTGGATGCTGTTGAAACAACCTCAATAAGATGGTTAAGATCTGATTGACATTAGTTAAACACAGGTTTTGTTTAAACATGAAAAAACATGGATTATGATGAGCTGAGTTTAGTAGTTTTACTGCTGCTTTCCAAAATACACTTTACCTGTTGATGTAGCTTCCTTTTCTCAGCCTCCATTTGCTGCATCTGCTGCTCACTGTCCAGTAATTCTTCCCCCTTTTCTTCCCTGTTCAAGGAGGATAGAATGCAGGTTAGTGTAGTAGTAAATTTGACCTCATGCTTACACCCTCTTTACTTTTCATCTTAACCCACACACAACATCCTTGTTCCCTTTATTTTTCCTACTAGAACTACCATCAGCCATTCTGTTGCCTCTTATGTTCTCTTTAATGCAGGATTCCACACTCACAGTTCTTGACGAAGGTGTTGTAATTTACTCTGTAATTCAGCAATACGCTGTGTGTAATTCTTCAAGTCCTGGGGTTCGGATACCAAATTTTGGGACAACCTTTGAGCTTTGGGGTCTATATGTGGAGTCAGAACTGTCTGCTGGTCACAACAGAGAAAAGACAACCGCTGCGTAGAAAGAGAAAGTTTAAATATACAGTATACAGATTAATGTAGGTCTACATTGTATTATGTTATAGAGTATTTTATGACAGTGATTACCGTATTTCCTTGTCTTATAATCAGACCTCAAAAAGGTCTGACTATAAGACTAAGATCCAGATCCCCCGCAAGGCTGCAGACAACCCCCCACTGCTAACCGCACCTCCTTCCGGCTGCAGCAGAAGTTGCCTACGCGAATCGCGTAGACGTCTATGCTTGCCCGGGCAACACACCTGGAGTCAGAAGCACCGGTAAGTTTTTTTTGGGGGGGGTGTTAAA
>VKOC01008966.1:0-18455 GCA_009364415.1 Spea multiplicata | reverse complement strand
AGCAGTGCATGTGTGTTAAAGGGAAGATAATAATTCCCTGTAACACATGTTTAACCAACGGGCTCCTAGGGTTAAATCCAGGCCTATTTCTGGTTAAAATGAGTATGTGTGTCACTGTATGTAGCATTTGGACACTTGGTCTAGGGCATCACTAATACAAAGCTCCACGTGTTAAATCTAGGGGTAGGCAGAGTAAGTGAAGGATGTGTTTGCGTGTCTGGGTGTGATAGCGTATGTTTGTGGGTATGTTATTGTGCACATCTGTTTTTATGGGTATGTTAGTATGTTTCCAGGTGTGTTATGGTGGGCATGTGTCTAGGTATATTAGGGTGGGAATGTTTTGGGGTGTATTATTGTGTGCGTGTGTATGTTATTCAAGTGTTTAAGTGTGTGGATATGTTCCTGTGTGCATGACGTGTTAGGAGTCTTAGATGGTTCCTTCAATGCATCATAGTAGTTTCTGTGGTAGTTTCTGTGTCCAGTGGGGTCCATCTGTGGTTGTAAGATTTTTATGTTTCTGTGGGAATTTTCTCCCATCCATCCAGTAGAACGTTTTATGAGCTGACGGAGATAAACCAAGACATTTTGGACAGCACTATGCTTCTAACTTTGTGGGAACAGTTTTGGGGAAGGTCCTTTTATATTCCATCACGACTGAGCACCAGAGTACAAAACAAGGTCCATAAAGGCATGGTTGCAAAAATTCCCCACAGAAACTCTCCAAAATCTTGTGGAAATCGTTCCCAGAAGAGTGAAAGCTGTTATTGATGCAAAGGGGGGCCAACTACATATTAATGTCTCTGTATTTATAATGTGATGTCATAAAGTCCCTGTTGGTGAAATGGTCAGGTATACCCTGCCAGTAAAAATGCTATCCCCCCCACATTTTTAGGGGCTCCTACGCCCATGCCTAGCTCTAATGTATATCTGTGAACATAATATGAAATTAGAATGCATTAACATATAACTTTCAACCAGGAGAAGCATAAACAGGTCAACAATTCCTCAAAGTTTATAGTTTTTGAGGAGTGACGGAATCTAACAAATCTCTTTTGCCTTGGTATTTTGAAGAGTGCCAGATTTGATGAAGTGAACATGTGCGAGGGCCAAGCATTTTGCCTGACATTCTTTGAAACATTAAAATTAAATGCAAACTAACTATTTTATGCAAAGTTTATTGAAAACGGCATACTTTTCATTTTGTGACTTGGATGACAAATCTAAACAGGTGTTAAATTACTCTGCCTTTAATATCAAAAAAACAGATCTTATCAAGGGGGCCTTATCAGTCCGGAACGCGGGCCGCAATTGGCCCTCGGGACGGACTTTGGACATGCCTGTACTATATGGCCTTTGGGGTGTGCGAGCTGTGCAGTCGCACGGGGCACCATGGCAGCAGGGGGACCACAAGGTGACCACATGTCCCGGGTCCCATGCAGCCTAATTGAAACGTCGTCTTTTTTTTTAATTGACGCGGAGGAGAGAGAGGGGCGCCGAGCGTTCGCTCATGAAGTTTTCTGCAACCGCTTGGCACCCTTCCGTCTTCTCCGTGAGGCATCTAGATTGGTTGCCGTGCCGGCATGTCATGCTGAGCGCCGGAATATGATGTCATGTTCAGGCATTCAGCAGTGAAGCAGCACGGACCATGACATAACCTTCCGGTGCTGCACCATAGAAGCCCCGGCGGAAGTGCCGGAAGTGAAGGTTGTCTGCGCGCATCGCAGACACCAGGGATTCTGGGGGTGCATTGGTAAGTCTGGGGGGTGGCATATCTAGGGAGCAGAGTTGAATTTCTAGGGGCATAAAGCATATCTGGGGGGGCAAAGTGGCATTTCTAGGGGCATAAAGGATATATGTGGGCATAAAGCATATCTGGGAGGGCATAGTGGCATATCTGGGGGCAGAGTGGCATATCAGGGGAGCAGTGGGGAACATCTATAAGTAAGGTACATTATAAATTAAGGGGAGACCATAAAATGGCTATTGGTTTCCCAAATTTGTGTTTGTATGTAACCTATGCTGACTAAGCGCATAATAGATACCAAAAATGTTACAAAACATGTGTTCCTGTTCATTAGATAAAATAGTGTTTACCATTTCACTAATGTGTATTTTTTCTTTTAAAATATTTTTTCTTTAAAATAGCACCAAACTTTTAGGGTGCGACCTATAACCAGGTGCATGGAGGATATAAAAGTAGAAGCAAATAGTGCTGAATAACTTGTGGGTAAACAATAATGGCCACATTCTTCCCGCAACTTTACCCGCACTGGCAGATACCACACTATTAGCATTTTCTCTGGGCTCATGACAGGTATATTTTCCCTTTTATATGACTCTGCTTTACTAAGTAACCACAAGTTGGCTTGGAATAGAACATTGTATATCTTTGTCTCTTAGGAATTAATCTTTGTCCAAGAAGTTACAATAGAATATCATGCCATGTGTACACAGCTAGAACTATAGCACAAAACCTATGGTGGAAATGAACCTCTCCTAAACTGGAGAACCCTACATTTATTTAAAATCCCTTCGAAAGAAAGGACCTCTAAAACTTTAAATTATTGATGACTATTTGACCCGGTGATGACAAGGTGGCACTGGCACTTTAAGGCGGCACTGGCACTTTAAAGCTGCCAATGACGTTAGTGTGGCCGCATGCTACATTTTTAAGGTCACCCAGTGTGTGGCTGGGCATATCCAGCTGCAGTGGCAGATCGGATGAGCATGGAATGATGTTGGCCAGTGACCCACTGGGCATTTGCCAGGTGTGCCAGATGGCCAGTCCAGGCTTGACTTCAACATAAAAGCAGACGCACTGTATAGTAGTGTTGTACAACATGTTCCCTATTTTCAGTATATACCATCCAGTCGTTCTTAGAAGTATTAAGTGTGTTTAAAAGGTGGTTAACAGGTTCAGCAAAAAATCAGATGATTATTATGGTTATTCTAGAAATAGCACTTACTAGTTATCTTAAAAACACACAAGACATAAAGAAAAATATGAGAAATATTATAGTTATTAATGTCACCAGGGACAATTTTTGATGATGACTTTCACTACATTTTTGATTTGTCAAACAGTTTGTCAAACAATTGACTTGATGATATTTGGTTAATCCTATAGAAGCTGAGGTCAATGGCAGCCTGCAGCAATCCCATCATTATCGGATTAATTTCATGTTCTGAAGTCTCCACTATCTTCCTCACTTCACATTTACAAAAGCTGTATGTTTCTAATGAGGGGTATATTGTTTATTTTAACCTGTAAGCACCAGTGCACAGATTTATTTAGTGTATAGGGGGCCTAGTTTTAAAAAATCTATGGTTTGGCAAGGCAAATTGAATTGGTCATGTTCAACTAGGCACAGACTGACCAGGTGTCAAAATAAAGGGGAAAAGTGTGCTTCCGAACTGTACTTCCCAAACAGACCCAACAAACCCATGCATGGGTGTACTCAGGGGATGTTGCTGAACACATATCGGGGAGTTGTTTGACAGTGACATATACCAAGGGCTATAAAGTCATACCTAACATACAATGTATGTGTGGGGAAAAACACAAAAAAGTGGCTACCACAAACTTTGATAAAGGTTAGAGGTAGAAATATTGCAGGTAAAGAGTTAAAATACCACCATTTGAAATACCTTGGGGTGTCTACTTTTTAAATAATATATCATTTGATATATATTACATAAATAGCTTCAGATTTATTGCCATTCCATTGTAAGATTTACAGTTTAACACGGTTTTAGCTGTACGAACAATTGACATAATATTTTATTGTGCAAAATGAAGGCTCTTCTTTAATTATGAGTTCTTTATAGTATATCAAGGTTGAGAATGTTGGATTGTCTGTGGTATTTCGACAATGGACTTTCCAATTTGTTTATTTGCCAAGCACTGCCTTTCATTAATTATTTTCATATTGCTGAATTAGTCCCTCCAAGGTTAGCAGGATACACATTTAATACCAATACAACCATGTTTTATTGCCTGCAAGGGAGTCTAGAGTCTGGATGCTGTCAGATTCGGCAACAGGGTTTTCTAACCTACCAAATACAACGTTTATTAGCGTCACGCTCCTCCTCCTGTAGTTGGCTGAACATTATGGAAGCTGTAGTACAGATATTTGCAATGTCGTTTCAATTTTGCTAACACTTTTTTGCATGGGTGTTTTTATACTAATTCTCTAATTAAGAGACACTCCGGTCATATGCACTTGAAATGCCCCTTGTAAATTCAGTGGGGGATTCTGTAGAATGCCTCCATATGCATTTGTCTCTTTCTTGCCCCTCACCTAATCTCAGTGCAGAGGAAATGTTTGCCCAAACACATCTCTTGGCATGTGATGTCATTTTTTGGTGGATTAACATTTACGAAACAACCACCATAAGATAGAAAGATCTCTTGGTCAGTACATTTGAAGAGTATAGGTATTGTTGACATGTTCTGTGCAGTTATGGAAGGCATCGGTTTTCCTAATATTGCTATTAATAGTAAAGTAAGTTTTGTTCATTTTGTAATTTTGATGTGAAAGAAATATGCAACACTATGAAAGACAGTCTGTTTGAACTTGTCAAAATGTATTGCACATTGTTAGAATGGTATGTGTTGGGCAAAAAATATTCTAAATCGATTTTTTTTCACATATGTGTAAATCTTCAGGATAATTCTTTTTGACAGACTAAAATAAAGGTTACTATAACCGGGAATCTGTAAATGCAAATCTTTAAACCCTGTGCGTGGTTGGTTTGCTTAATTCATTCTTTTTGATGAAGCACATTGGGTGGTTGCTGTGCCTGCACATAGTGTGTGGGTATACACTAAAAGTTACAGCTGTCCATTTCTTCTCTCTTTGTATACATTTATATCTGTATTCCAATGATCTTCAGTGCATTCATATTGGTCCTGCTGCTACTCATGAGTCAAGTATATTTATTTTCTTTCTTTTGGAATGTTTTGTTTACTAATGTATACTCCATATTCTGATGCTCAGTGGACCTTGTTTTGTTTCTTCATTCATTACCGCATTGTCATGATCTGGGATGATGTCAGATGAGCTATGTACTGCTC
Organism: Spea multiplicata; assembly: GCA_009364415.1. Taxonomy (NCBI): domain Eukaryota; kingdom Metazoa; phylum Chordata; class Amphibia; order Anura; family Pelobatidae; genus Spea; species Spea multiplicata. Next base: position 13,378 of record VKOC01008966.1, on the reverse strand, counting down.
TTTTCTCTTGTTTTTGTCCATATTTCTATTATTTTATAAAATTCAATAAAATTTCAAGTGACAAAAAAAAGTTACAATTGTTTCCTGAAAATATCATTTTTTTCATGAGGTTTTTCTCTTAATTTGGTAAAAGTAACATTTGAAAAATAAAACACAATAGCAATACATCTTGGTTAAAGGAACTTTATTGAAGATGATTCATTCTTTCACAACGCACAATAAATCCCTTCTCACAAAGTCAGAACACTTCCACCAGTTAATACAGATGAGATATTATAAAGTGGAAACTACTATAAAGAGATAGCTTTCCTATAGTGGGTCCATTCTAGATTTGAGTTCAAACTTTACTTAAAAAAGCATCAGTAACATTTTCACACAATCTTCCGCTGCCTGGCAGAATCTTCAGTAACAGAGACTTTGAGATCTTTTGTGGTGAGTAACATTAGCACCATATATCTCTATGTCGAAATATACAAATTTTAAAAGTCACTCTGCAAAAATTAAAAAATAATCTGGTCACAAATACTGCTGAAATTCACTTCTCAATTTTAAAATCTAAACAGAATGTCTGTTCGATTTTTGTAACCAAAGTTGGTTTTTTTTGGATTTTTTAAAAGTTTCTCAGGCTAATGTGTGAAAATGGGCACCAAGCTTCATGGTAAAATGACCAATTAGTTCCAAGACCATTGGCAACAAGCTGAAGGAAAAGGTGTACTTTTCAGAGCAGTAGGGAGGAGAAAAACTGTAAAGGCAGACAAGAAAAGAAAAGAAAGACACTGCTTTCAGACAACCTCAGCAACTACCAACACCTCACAACCGTAATGGAAATGCATAAGATTCCCCCAGCAGAGGAGGATTTCATGAACTGTTCTTCCACTATTGTGGAATAAGAAGAATCATTTTAATGAACCTATGATCTCAGTGGAGAATCTGCACTCTGTAGAATCATTAAAGTTTAATCAATGTTTTTTTGCTGTGAGGTATGGTTAGACACTGATGCTGTCATAAAACATGGGATACAATTATTCCTTAGTGTCTCAGACTGCTCCTGCTGGATGATGTAGTTGACACAGAGTAGGCCTTCACAGAAGATGAGCCACCACTGCCGAATTTGGCAGAGCTGTTTCCGAAGCCAGATCCACTGCCAAAGCTCAGAGAGCTTCCACCTCCAAAACCGCTGGATGCACTGCCGTATCCACCATATCCACCTCCACTAACTGCGGAGCTAGTATTCACCATAGCTGCAGAGGAGAAAAGGAGGATGTTAGTCTTGCTCTATTTACCAGCAGACGTAACCATAGCATCAATTAACCGGCAAATAGTCAATTAATTGTTAAGATACTTACATACAGTGACGGCTCCAACACCTTCACCAGACAGCCTGAAGTAAGAAAAAACAAGAAAAAAATGATGTAAATGATGTAAATTGTGAAACTTAATTCTTTCTACTGAACATTATCAAATAAACCATTAAACATGTTGTGAACATAATTCAACAGTTACGTTAGTTTCAAATACCTGCTCTCCTCTCCTTCCAGCAGTTTCCTGTAGGTAGCGATCTCAATATCCAGAGCCAGTTTCACATTCATCAGCTCCTGGTATTCTCTCAGTTGGCGAGCCATGTCCTGCTTGGCCTTCTGTAGGGCAGCTTCAAGTTCAGCCAGTTTTTCCCGAGCATCCTTAAGTGCCAATTCACCGCGCTCCTCTGCCTCGGCAATCTGTGCCTCCAGCTTGGCACGCTATAAAATATAAAGGAAAATGATGGTTAGCTAAAATAATTCAAATCTATTGGTTTATGTAAAGTAAATATAAAAGTTATTGTTTATTGTATGATTGTCTGTTGTCAAAAAAAAACAACAACAAGGAAAAGGAAAATACTTCTCCTAATAAATAGTACTTAAAAAAAGGCTTTTATCATTTTGATACCTTTGTACTATAGAGAAAAAACCCACCCCACGCTACTTAGTGAAGACATTTCTCAGTATAGGTATGGATCATACCAACTAGTGATAAACAGGGGTGTAAAGAATAAGCTCCACATTAAGCCACAGGTGTGTCCCGAGAGACAATACAGCCAGGATATTGGATACTTGATGCTGTAACATGATTCATGCATCTTATGAACTTTCTATGCAGTCCTTTTCGATGAAGGTGTGGTTTACAAGATTAAACAATTAATGTTTTTTTTAGGTAGCTTCTCGGAAAAATGTGAAACAAAATGACATATCACTCTATGTAAGGCTGTGGCCAAAAGTACATATTATTATTTTTTGCTAAATTAAAATTAATGGATTTGTATTTTTTACACCTCAATTAGCATTTTGCAAATTCAGTTTGTGGTGGAATAAGTATTATCGGTATTATTACTTAGCAGCCATTGTTGTTGTACACGGCAGGTGGGAAAGACAGATGTGATATCCTTTATTTAAATGGCTCCAAGATTTTATCATCTGCATTATTTAGTAGCTGCAGTTGATCATACAATGAGTCGCTCTTCCCCACCCTGCCCTCAAACCAAAGTTTTCAAAAGACAGTCGATGATAACTAATCCCTGAGTTAGCTGCTTGCTTTTTATTCCTTCTGGGCAACATAAACATTTGTGTAATCGCACCTGCTGCAAACTATTACGGTAATTGGAGAAGCAACATACTGCATAAAACACCACAGTATTTTAGCATATTTTTTTTGTGGTTTACATGCTGTAAATAGACACATTTGTGTTTTATTTTGCAAGTTAAGAGTCAGATTTATCAATATTATAAGGGGTGTGCTCAGGAAAAAATGGACAAGGATGAATATAATATCAAAATTCATATTTTGCTTATGTATATAGACATTAATACTGCAAAAAAGCAGAGGGGGTATTCATTCCACTGAAATATCACTTTACTAATTGAATATGAAAACTAGGGGATGAAAACAATAAAATGTTTCTTCTGGCATTCTAGTCTAGAATGTTTATTTGAGCCAATGCACTGATAATACACTTCAGATTTACTAACATGCAGGATATGCATCAAACATATTACCTGGGCTTTAACGTTCTCAATCTCAGCCTGCAGTCTCTGAATAGCGCGGTTCAGCTCGGAAATCTCAGCCTTGGTGTTACGCAGATCATCACCATGTTGTCCAGCTGTGGCCTTCAATTCCTGGAACTGTATGAGAAAGCCAATGTATTATAACATTGATCAGCCATCTTATTTGAGACACATCATTCATTCACAAGACATTCTAGTGTCTTGCAACTGGAGACTCAATACTGGAGGCCAAATGTATATTTATGTCCTCTAGTATGTTGGAGAACCTATTGAGTTAGCATGCCCCATTCAAAGGTTGTACAGTACTGGTCTAGGGTGTAATTTCAAAAGGTTGAGTTTTATGTAGATTTAAGAAAATATCTAGTATTCCAGCCTTACCTTATTTTGGTACGCTGCTTCTGCCTCAGCGCGGCTCTTGTTAGCAATTTCTTCATACTGGGCCTTGACTTCAGCAATGATGCTGTCCAAGTCCAAAGCACGGTTGTTATCCATGGAGAGGACCACAGAAGTGTCTTGGATCTGTGCCTGCATGTTACGCAGCTCCTGTAGAAAAAAAAAAAAATTATCCCAGAATTTAGTTATTGCAACCTGCACAATACTAATACTATGGCAAAATTATATTTTAATGTTTGAAAGAATAGACGTCCGTGTGAATGAAACTATTTATTTTAACAAGGATGTTTTCACTGCCGCCAACATATTCCAAGGTTTGAGGCTCTAGTGCAGCAATGGAGTCTAGAATGGTTACAACTACAGTCATTACAGTCAATTGTTACTTACTTCTTCATAGAGAGCTCTCAGGAAGTTGATTTCATCTGTTAGAGCATCAACTTTAGCCTCCAGCTCTACCTTGTTCATGTAGGCAGAATCAACATCCTGAAAAAAAGCAGAGGAATGGTTCATCCATATACCTGTCTAAATAAACAAATACAAACTGGACTGCGTTGTTAATAAAAGTATCCCTAAGTGTTTAGTAGATAACATTGGTTTCACTATTTCATCCAGTATAATGTTTATTTTGCCAAAGTTTATACAGTGTATCACGCTCAAACGCAACTTAAGGTTTTTAAGGACTGGGGAGTGGTGAGATTCTATTTTTATTGTGTTTTTGAGGTCATCAAAGAAAAACAAGGTAGTTACCATTAAAGGAACACTTCAGTCCATAATTGCATATCTTTTTAATGCACATTGGAGTAAATTTTGCATGGTCTCCAGTGCATTTAACCCATGCAAAGCCATTCATTTGTTTCCTTTTTGGGGGAGTTATAAAACGCCTGAGGTAGAAAGCATTGGAGTAGAGTTCAATATGCATTGTGCATAAGAGAGGGTCTGGATTGTCCATTTAAGACCGTTGACCTTTTTGTATACGTATATTTCTAACAATTAGTCTAAATCATTTTGGTATTATTTTATTGGTTTCCTGATTTTTTTTGGATGCTCACCTTCTTCAGAACAACAAATTCGTTCTCAGCTGAAGTGCGTCTGTTAATTTCATCCTCATACCTGCAGGGAAGGAGAGAAGGATGAGGATTGTGAGTGTACTTTGGCAGGAAGGATCCTTAATGTAAAACAAAACCCAACTGTGGAGTCTGTCTGTTCATTGTACCATAATCTTCTCAGGAAGTACGGCAGTCGAGTGCCCCTCCCCCCCCTTCACCGACTTCTCTTGAAGTATATGATGTAATGTAATCCTAAAATTTTCAATGCAAGACTGGCCAACCAAAGCAGAATGTATCTTTTTAGTTACCTTCAATTAACATAAACTGTTCTAAAGTAGTAGACAGAACAGGCAATACAATCAAAGTGTACAATATGTGTGGCATGGGTTTATTTTCTATGGAAATAGTGCATGTGATTCAAAAATAAGGAGAACAGATCTTAAAACTAAAGCTGCAATTCTAGAGATTACATTTTTGGATTGTTGTACAGAGTGGATTAGAGTCATAATCCTAAATCTTGGCTGTCGTAAAAGTATGTCTTTTGTCACGTGTCACAATGGGTTCTGAAACTGTGCAAAGAAGTATTAATGTATGTTCTAAAAAAATATTAGCATAGCTCTCAACTTCTACCCCTCGGCGAATTGGGACACCGGCAGCAGAGGTTTGGAGTTAGAGACTCAAAATGGCAGCGCTGTTGTGCACGCGCACAATTCTGCCCATGCGCAGTATACATTCTACGGTTTCCCAGACACTGTAGAATGATATCGGGACTGCAGGATTGCATGACATGTAGAGCTTGGTGGGATAAAGTGGCAAAATCAGAACTGTCAGTGTATTTCTTCATGCATGGTCGTAGCCAAATAATATGTACCGGTGGGTGGGTTGTAATTTAAATAAGTATGGTCTGATGGTGTATTTGCATGATCAGACTCTAATATTTATATGGACAAAAATGTACATTGGATGCAATATGGCTTATTGTAAAAAAAACATGTGTGTACATACATATATATTTATATATAGTATAGAGTTTCTGTACAATAATTTGGCGGGGCGTGAGTATGGCAATTGTGCTCTACTGATCTTTACAATATATCCCTGACAACCCTTTGTTCCTACTGTGCGGGACTCGTCTGTCTGATATAGATCACCGGCTATTGACTTAGCTGTATGGGACACACCCAAAGTGTATCTACGTTGTTTGCCTTAGTCTCTGTCAATTTGGCCAGCACTGGAGGCTTTTGCATACCTCCCCCTCGCCTTGTATTTCCACCTTTCCCCTGTCCCTTGAGGGTGTGGCAGTAAGTCTCTCTTAGGAATTTTTGTAAAAGCTTTCAAATGTATTAAATATCAGCTAGGTGACCAGATAATTACACCCCACCTTTTTTTTTCTTTTTTTTTTTCTAGCGGTGAATTAAACTGCTTAAGGGATCTTGGTGCTGATGTGATTAACAGGTTATACTCATTGATGGTTACTTTTTTGAACAATAGTTAATACTGTGTAAGGTGGTGAACAAGGCTGTTGCACTCTAAAGGTTCAACACTTCTGATGTGCATAGATTTTTTTTGGGGGGGGTTTGCAGGGAACCATTAGATACTTGTGAGCCACTTACTTATTCTTGAAGTCCTCAACCAGATCCTGCATGTTTCTCAGCTCTCCCTCCAGTCTGCCTTTATCGTTGACCAGGCTGTCCAGCTGCCTCCTCAGGTTGTTGATATAAGCTTCGAACATAGGGCCAATGTTACTGGTTTTAGAGGATTTCTGATTTTGCAGGAGATCCCATTTGGTCTCAAGTACCTTGTTTTGCTGTTCCAGGAACCTGACCTATAACCAAGGCAAAGCTGTCAATATGTATTTTCATAGCCTTTTTCCTCTGGAATGTCCTTGCACCCATTGGACCATTCATAGCATTTGATTTACAATTCTTTCATTTAATAGTATTAAATGTTAGACATACACTAATTTAACCCCTTAATGACAAAGCCTGTACATGTACGGGCTCAAAATGCATTGTTTTCAATTGGTTTATGGACTGCCCATTGTCCTTAAGGGTAATTACATTGTGCATAAATCCTTATAAGCCATAAGTTATGATTAGTTATCTTTGCATCTAAAGTGAGAAGGGTGCAATTTAACCCCACTATGCAGAAGTACCTTTATAGCAAGCTAAATACCAGGAGCAATCTTTAGCCACATTTTACTCACCTTGTCAATGAATGAGGCAAATTTGTTGTTCAGGGTCTTGATCTGTTCTTTCTCCCCCTTCCTGACCTCCTGGATTTGGTGGTCAAATTCCAGATTAAGGGGTGCCAACAGGCTCTGGTTGACAATGACCTCTTGAATTCCAGGGCCAGATACATTGCCACCTCCGAATCCAGACCCAGAACCGTATGCAACACCACCAAAGCCAATGCCACTACCAATGCCTGCCCTGCTGCTAGATAACCCGACACTTGCGCTCTTTCTCACTGAACCCAGGTTTGACAGACTAGAACTGCTGAATCCCCCTGCCCTTCCAAATCCAGCTCCACTTCCGCTGGAAGAAAAGGTCTTGCTGATCCGGACAGAGTTAATACTGTTCCCCTGTGGGATGGCGGAGCGAGCGCTGAAGCTGTATCTTTGGCTGGACATGGTGCCAAGAGCAAGAGATGAGAGACAGAGAAGTTGGTGCTGTTACACTGCAGGAAGGTTCCAGTGGCAATAAGCTGGAGTCTAGCTCCCCTTTATATGAGATGAAAACTGGGCTCTGACTGGGGGCAGTGGCAGAGGGATCAGCTTACTTCTTGTCACAGCTGGGTGTGTCTGGCTGCCATCCATATACAGTTACCTGGCTGTGACTCGATCCCACCTCCCAAACGAAGGCATTCCCCTCCCAGTGCACCTTTACTGACCACTGAATGTCTTTGGCAGATAATCAGCACAGTCATGTTAACTACTTCACGGTACTCTTTAAACAGCCCGTTCATTTACACATTCATGCTGTAATGTGAATCATTCTGTTTAACAAGACCTTAAGAGGCTATTTTAAAGTGCTATGTATGCAAAAGGCCCATAGCTTACAGAGGCACCTGCATTTAAAAAAAAATAATAATAATCTAGTTATTTTGTTACTATGCTATTTTATTATAGAGCAGCGAGACAGTTAAGCAACGGTGATTTACACATCAAAGAACAAACTGTATCCCAGTCATGACTCACTCGCAGATATCGCTTAAAAGAATTTACAGCTAGGAGATTAAAAATGGAGTTTTATTTCCCTGTTTAAAAATCAAAGTTCAAATGGATTATGCATACTGTATATTTACATACACAGAAATGCACAGGCAGCCATACAATTTTAGTTTATTCATTACAATATCCAAAAGCATGTTCACTAAGGATTTTTTTTTGCATGGAAACCCATAGCAATAAAAAATACATAAAAACTGAGGAATGAATGGAGAGAGGGGGAATAGAATAGAAATAATAATTATTGGAAATTGTCCATTTTTATTTGCTTTTGTAGCAAAGCTCACAAAGGGTTACAAATGACCATTGGAAATCAGTGGAATGTAGTGTAAGCATGGGCCAGTAGGGTGTGTGCGTGATCAGAGAGACCATGAGTGACCACAAATATAATATGTTTTTGTTCGGCAATGTGTGGTCCGAGAGGCATGTTTCTTTTGGATAGCGCGCAATTAAAATCAAAATTCTTGTACAGGGGCTCACATTAAACATTTCTGTTTGTTTAGCAGTCTGACTCACTTTCCTGCTGTATTCAGGCACACATTTTTGTTGTCTGGTGCCATAGATAACGTTATGTTCTTACCTTGTCAGTACATGAGTGCAGGCAACGCAAATTAATATTTATGTTTTCATTATCAAAGTATGATTAAAGTATATTATTTTGTTTTTTTTTGGAGGGTTAGCATTTTTGTAAACATCAACAATTTATTTAAATATGAAAAAAGTGAAGGCACTTAAAAGGTAGACTCATTTTTGGACTGGTATGGGGACTTTAAATATCAAAATGGAAATTTTAAAGAGAAAAAAAAAACTTTATGTGGGTACATAGACTACAGAGGAATATGGTTCCTGCCACCAATAGGGCTATACCTATACCCTGAAAAACTTGTACCCATTCATTTATTGTTACACTACTACAACAGGAGTAACAAGTTAGGGACATATAGACTGCAGGAATTTGAAATCTCCTCCCCCCCATTGAGGCTATTCCAGCCAGCAAATTGAAAAAAGACTGCCCTTAGTATTGTAGACTGCTTTTAATGTGGACGAATACTTTGGGTGTGTGTGAGAAGAGGAGGAGGTATATGGGTTACTAACGGCATCTCTTTTGTGTTAAGTTCATTCTTTGCCTGGAGTAGAATACCAAGAAAATGTAGTTACAGGTGTGATCATTTCCATACTGATCACCAGTAAACATTTTAGTGTGCTAAATAAATGTATCTATAATAATAGATACATTATTTAATAGAAATAATTGCAGCCACCAATAATATGGTTTACTATATTAAAAAACCCTTATAAGAAATATTAGTATTATCGGTTTTTTTATCATTTGTATATAAAACTTGAAACATAACACCCTTTGCTGAAAGGCTATACCTGACATACACCGATCAGCCATGACATTATGACCACTGACAGATTATGTGAATAACACTGAGAATCTTGTTATCGTGGCACCTGTCAGTGGGTGGGATATATAAGGGAGCAAGTGAATATTTCGTCTTCAAAGTTGATGTGTTATAAGCAGGAAAAATGGGCAAGCAACTTTGACTTTTTGCTCCAAAGTTGTCCAAGGAAGGAAAAGCGATGAACTGGCGATAGGGCGGCCAAGGCTCATTGATGCACATGGAGGGGCGAAGGCCGCCTCGTGTACTCGAATCCAACAGACAAGCTACTGTAGCTCAAATTGCTGAAAAAGTTAATGCTGGTTCTGAAAGGTGTCAGAACACACAGTACATCGCAGTTTGTCGCGTATGGGGCTGCTTAGCACAGACCAGTCAGGGTGCCCATGCTGACCCCTGTCCACTGCTGAAAGCGCCTACAATGGGAACGTGAGCATAAGAACTGGACCACAGAGCCATGGGAGAAGGTGGTCTGATGAATCATGTTTTCTTTTACATCACAACATATTACGACCCCCCCTTGGCCCTATGCCACAAACAATGCCAGCCATCCTATGGGACATCTTAATAAACATGGTAACAAAAATCTTCCTATGAAACTATACTAAATTGTCCTATTTGATCAACATAATTCTTTATTAGCAGGATCCTGATTTAAAATACCATAAGAAGAGAAGTCCACTCTGCCCTAGTAGCTTTGTGACTGATAACACTGATGTTACGCCCGTCCCTAAGGCATTTTCAGCACATTCTTAGGAGTACTGTAAACGAATGGCCTTTGATTATCTTGTGGCTATTTCTGGTTGGTCTAGTTTAACTTTTAACATCTGTGAATATATTACATATATTTTAAATGCTATATTTATCAGATAAATTGCAGGATCTCAATGTAGTAACATTTTTGTGACACTTTTTTTTATAAACTGGAAATCCCATAAAACATTCATCCCTGAAATTTTTACTTTTATTAAATATTGTTTGAAAGTGTAAAAATGTGGCCAGACTAGCATTATTTATTCAGTTTTTCCTCAAATTTTCTCCCCATCCTTACAAAGGATACCACTCAACAAAATCTGTTTCAGATATAAATGGGAAGACAATTTTGAAGATCCTGGGACATGCTCACTAAGCATATACATAATGAAGTAAATATATTATATGATCAAAAGTATATGGATGCCTGACCATCACACCTATATGAGCTGGCTGTACATCCCATTCTAATACCATAGGCATCATAATGAAGTTGCACCCACTCCATGTGGCTACACCACCATCAACTCTTCCTGGAAGGCTTTGCATAAGATTTTGCAGTGTGTATGTGGGTCAGACACTGATGCTGGACCAGAAGGTGTGGCTCATAATTTGGATTTCAATTCATCCCAAGAGTGGTCAATGGGGTTAAGGTCCAGTTCTTTCACCGCAAGCTCATTAAACCATGTCTTTATGTCTCTAATATCTTTGTTTGCTGTAGCATTAACATTATTATCCATTACTGGACCTAAGGGACCTGACCCAAACCCTGACTATTACCTGTCCACCAAACATAACAGTAGGCACTATGAATTCAGGTAGGTAGCATTTTCCTAGCATCCACCAACCCCACATTCAGCCATCAGTCATCCAGATAATGAAGTGCGATTCATCAAACCAGATAACTTGTTTCCAGTGCTCCAGAGCACTCAGCAACCCTGCTCTGTGAGTGTGCGTGGTTCATTCCTTCTACTTTACAAAACTTTACAATAGTGAACTTACAGTGGACCAGGATAGATCCAGCAGAAATTTCACAAACTGATCTTACAACACTGCCACATTTAAAGTCACTGAACTTGTCAGTACGACCCTTTCCACCGCCAGTATATGTCTATGCAGATGGTATGCAAATATGTTTCATTTCATTAACCTGTTAGCAATGGTCATATAATGTATGTATAAACATATATATACATCAATATTAGACGTGTGCATTTGGATCCAACGCAATTTTGCAGATGTTTGCAAATATTGGCACCCTTGATAAATATGAGCAAAGAGGGCTGTTAAAAATTGTCTTCATTGTTTAACCTTTTGATATTTTTTTCAAACCAAAATACTCTGATTTCATGGATATCAAGCATTTTTTGGAGTTTTTTTGTTTGAGACCCTTCCAAACAACTTGCAGTTATGTTGGTGACATTGTTGCTGATGTTGGATTTTAGTTTTGGAGACTTTCTGACCCCAAGACGTAACAAATTTCTGCAATTCTCCAGGTATTTGGTCACTCGAACCATCCTCTTCATTTTGCAATGAGACAGTATAGACACATGTCCTCTTCCTCTTAACATTTCTAGTTGACTGGAACTTCTTATTTATTGCCTCTTCAAGTGGAAATGGACAGTTTCAATGCCTTTGCAACCTTTAGACGCACATCACAGTTATATTTCTAGGTCCTACCCATTTTAATGAATAAAGAGAAATAAAGAGAATTTGGGCTAATATTTACCTAATATTTATACCCCTGTGAAATGGGAAGTAACAGTTGAATTTCCTGTTCCTAGTCACCCATGTGTACAGTGTTCCCTCTAAGCTGCGAGCACATAGCTTTCAGAGGGAGCGCACACGTCCAAAAATTGTGCGCACAACCAGTAGAGTACCGAGGGGAGGGTCCGCTACTGGTTGTGCGCACAGCACCCCTCCAGAGACGGACAGTAATATCCTCCGCTGGAGGAGCAAGCTCGGTTGGGGAGATCAAGGATCTCCCTCCAACCGGCTTAAAATCAATCACGAGATGCGCGCAACAACTGAAGCCATGCCCACCGCCTCCACTGCACTGGAAGGAGAGGACACCGAAGAGGAGGAAAAGTGACAGAGAAAAGGTAGGAAAACATTCTGTGAGAGTGAATTAGTAAGTGTGTGAGAGTGATGGGTGTTATGCTGAAGGGTTTAAACTGAATGTTTGTGAATGAGTGATAGCATGGATGTTAAGTGTGTGGGGGGGATAGCATGGCATAGGGAGGCTGTAATCATATTCCTATCATGCTCAGGTTGAAGCATGTACTGGCTGCCTGGGCATGATAGGAGTGTGATTGCTGTTAGCAATTATATAATTTTTTGTCCAATTCTGGTGTGTTAACCACACTTTTATTAAAAGTAAGTGTAACCCTTTTTTTACCTTGCTCCGCTGTCAGGCTGGTAGTTACATATTTCAGTGACGCTGGTGACAGGAAACCTGAGCCTCCGCAATTGCTGGGAGATCTGGACATCTTCTTTCTTTACACAGTGCCTCCACTCAGTGATTTGTACTGTGTTGAGTAGGGGAACCCACCCACTGAGAAATGGCCCCTTTCACACAAGAAAATAATACACACAACTGAAATGCAAATTATTTAAAGAATATATTGAAATAAACAGGTATTATAATATAAGGACCCAGCTGCTGTGCCTATGCAGTTCAATTCTAGCAGTGGGTGCACAGTCCTGAGAATATATATATAACACAGATAACTGATTAACTTGCAACACCAGCTCCCCACCCCAAATGTAGGTGTTCTTCCCACCCAGATGTCCCAGTGTTGGTGCACTGTTGGGGCCCTTGATACAGGTAGCGCTACTCGGGGAGAAAAGGATATATATGTTGATATTTATTAGTTAAGTACCTCTCCTTAGTGTCTTCAGGCAGCTCTGGGATGCTGCCCCTTTAACCTCCTGGCTGAGAGTATAACTGTCTTCCCACACAGATGTCTGTCTGTAGCTCTGCTTTCACCTCACTGGTACAGGATGCAGGACTTGGAAGTATATAGCGATTGGGGTTATACTGCATTATTGTCAATGTCTGGCTCAATGATAGGTGTTATCTTGTACCACGGTCAATGTGTGCCTCTGTATATAGTGATAGGTGTTATGCTGTACCACCGTCACTGCGTGCCTCAGTATATAGTGATAAATGTTCTGCTGTACCACTGTCAGTTTTTGCCTCAGTATATAGTGATAGCAGTTATGCTGTACCACTGTCAATGTTTGCCTCACTATATAATCTTAGCAGTTATGCTCTACCACTGTCAATGTTTGTCCCGGTATATAATGATAGCAATTATGCTGTACCACCGTCAATGTTTGCCTCAGTATATAATGATAGCAGTTATGCTGTACCACTGTCAATGTTTGCCTCACTATATAATCTTAGCAATTATGCTGTACCACTGTCAATGTTTGTCCCGGTATATAATGATAGCAATTATGCTGTACCACCGTCAATGTTTGCCTCAGTATATAGTGATAGCAGTTATGCCT
>VKOC01008963.1:0-10513 GCA_009364415.1 Spea multiplicata | reverse complement strand
ATCCTGGCTTCCTGTTGGTTTATATGCGGAAAAACGTAGGCTGACGTGTCCGGAGTGGACATCAAAACAGGATCCGTGTTGGGTCCAGAAGAATCTTGAAGAAATATGTTTCTAAGAGTTTAAGTTAATTCTGACTTGTGGGTTCAAGAATGCATGTATTTCTTGACATCAGCTTTCATAAACACTAGGTGTTTGGATACTTTATTATTATTATAAATAAAGCTACAGCCACACGGCCACAGACCTGATTGTGGTTTCTGCCTGTAAAACTAACAAAGCATGTCATCAACTTATAGTCATCTAGGTTTTAAACACTAGACTATTTAATTTTGGTGTCATTTGCCACATTCACTTTAACTAGTTGTGTCTCATCAGATGTACCTACCAAGAAGAAATTTTATTGGGATGAATAATTTCAAAACATTTGGGGATAGTTCCCATTATATATATATTATATATATATATATAGTATAGGGTATTGTAATAGATTAGGTGTATCCCGAACCCACCATTAAAGATAGGGTTGTATAATTACATAATATTGTTGGGCATTATAAATAAAGATCAATAATAGGGTTGATTCTGAGTTGAGGGAGAAGATATGTGATAAAATCTGTTTATCACAGCAATATGATAAATGCAGATTTGCTCTTTATCACTGTTGCAAAGGACTATACATATTTTTATTTGCAACCTTTTGACATGATTTCGATTGTGAAATCAAATATTCATGAATGGATGGATTATACTATGACCGATCATCACAAAAAATAGAACTGCCAATGAAATATTTTTTATGTAAGCAATTTACTTACATTTAATACAAAATTACCAAAATATCAAACTTTTTTTTTTTAAATTATACATTTTCCTTGGAGACCCTGAGAATAAATTATTAGCAGAAGGTGTAAAAGAGACACCCTTTTCATGGTTCTGTGAAACCTGATTACATTTGGATTGTTTCTTGAATTAATCAAACCAAATTATTGAGGTGCTTTTCAGCTTCATAAAAACAAGTGCTCCAATTTATAAATTGTTCAAAGTGCTTCAGAGCTAGAACACAGAAATAGACAGAGCAAACATTCAACGTCTGCATTTACCCGATAACAGGCAAACATGTTCAAGACCATTCTTAAAGACTATACTTATATACTTATATGTCAGTCATTGCGAGGGCAGTAGGAGCTCAGTCCATTCAAGCTCCTCACCGTGATTCTAGCTTAATTGTGTGCTGATCTGCCACATCTGAGGCTAGTCATCCGACCCCAATGGCTCTGAGAGATGTCAGTGGTGGCGAGACATTGGTTACATGGCAGTAGTTGCCGGTGTCTGCTGTAGACATTGCCAACAGATTGCCGGTGCTTAGGGAGTGAGGTAAACCCATGCCGCTCATCCTGTTGACGGACAATCTGTTGCCAGCTCTCGTCAGGACGCTCACACGATCCAAAACAGGAAGGCAGGGACTGGAAGCAGCTGCTTTGAGACTTACACAAGGAGGGCCCTCTCCTGTAAAGCAGGGAAAAAAAAAACTTAATGGGACTGAAGGAAATGAAGCATTGTGTATGACTAAAGCAACAGGAAAGAGCTAAAAAAAGGAAAAATATCAAGAGGTCTCCCTTCATCCTTCAAAGCTTCTGCAACAAATACATGGCTAGACTGATACACATTTTACAGATCATTGTATATTCTGTGGATGTATTACTATTGTGACCAACTATATATATAAACATATAGTGTTTTTTTATTTAATGAAAAACCACCCCATATTCCAATATAATAAATAACAAAAAATAACACACTAGATCATGCTTGGAACATTCGTCTAGACTTGGAGATAATAGGTATGATCTAGTTCTCTGAAGGAGCCAAAGTCTAACAATAAGTTGCGCAATGACTATTTTTTGTCTATGGCTATACCTTCTGCTAGCTCCTGATTCATCTCAAGCATCTTCTGCTGGGCTGGCCCGTGACCCGTTTTCGATGCCCTTTCATAATGCCGCAAAGCTTCTTGCCTGCTGGCTGGAACTCCAAACCCTTTTTCGTAACAGACTCCGAGGTAATACCTGCTTTGAACATCCTAATAGGAAGACAAGTAGATACAAGCGATCATGCAGCAATGCTGTTATCTTGCTTGTGTAGGGACATAAAACCATGATTACACAGAGGAGCATTTGCCACCAATGTTAGAAGCCAAAACATTAGTTGTTTCTCTTGTGACAGAGAACCTGTTGCCATAAAGTACATCTCCCTCACCAAATATGTCGAGTTATACACCTTAAAGACAGGAGCCTCACCAAACAATGCATGTTAAAGGGAACACAACAAAATCTTAAGTTATTAACATTAAAATACATATGATGGCTGGAGTGACCCTTCAAGCTGATCAGAAGCATTCTCACCCCTCCTACCAAGTCAAGCCCTGACCGCCATTGACCGGCACATGGACACATGACCTATCAGGAACCCTGTCCTCAGATATGTGGACATAAGCAATGTAAGGCACCATCTGTGTATATGTATATATATATATATAATATATATATTATGTATATAATGTGAGTGTTCCTGTACTTTACGAGTTTTATAGCCCTGTTTAGTACTAGACGGACACAAATTCTCATTTGAAGCACCATGCGGTGGTGAAATTACTTATTGCAACTGTTCTCCTCAGTAGCTTCAAATAACCTCTTCCTATCCTATGTTATTTCTTTCTCTCCTCCTGCTGCTGCTGCCTCGAGTTGCGGTTTCCTTCTTTCTTTTTTATGTATTTCTCTGTAATATGGCACGAGACCAAAACCTGTCACTGATTCACATGATGAAAAGAGAAAAGATGTTAAAATGAAAGGGTCTTGCATATAATGTATGTAAAAGGTGGTAGATGAGTGGAGGTGTTTCCAACAGATATCATAGAGGCTTATACAGCAAGGGAATTGAAACACGCATGGCATAGGTATATGGCTATACTGTATCTAAGAGGAGACAAAGGACTGATTAAAAAGAATGCAGACTTCATGGGCCAAATATATATAAAGACAAAATATGGTAAATTGTAAGATTAATTCTTGAGGGACTTGACTTGTTGCTATTTTTATTCACTGAATGTCTAATAAATATATGCGATTGTTATACTGTTACTATGATTTTCCTAAATGAAGGAGTTCATTACAACAGGCACTTAAAAGGACAGCTGAACATTGCATGTCCCTGACTTCAATATGGAATATCTGCAAGAAGAACTTTGTTAGCCGTGTATAATGCATAGTTGGATCTATGTGATTCCCATACAGCTCTTCGTTTGACTATGAATTTTACTTTCCTTTGCACAGCACCGGGTTTAATAATATACAATGAAGTCAGTATTATTCTAGCAGCAACCGGACAATCTGAATGTATGCCTTTTATGCGTTTCCCTTTCTGAATGTTTTTGCCGTGCTGATCTGCAGGTGTCGACCATCTCTTTAGGGTTGAGCAGCCCCTTCTAGCTCATACGTTCCACATTAATGGTGTCCAGAGAAGACTTTAAATTGCTTGAGTGTCTTATTTGGTTTAAGTGCAGCGCTGTCCCACTGACTCAGCTCCTTGGTAAGAAATATAGCCATGGAAATTAGATACCACTCATCGAAGTTGGGGTGCTTTGACGTAGTGGCGGACTAAGCAATATATGGCCATAAAGTGTGACAGAGTCCTCGATATTTATTTCTATTGAAAAAAGCACCTATTCGATGAAACTATACATTATGTAGGGCCAGCTAAGGCGTTCTTTTCAGATTGTGTGATTAATTCACTGACTTTGAACCATCACTTTCCTGTTAACTGCATCTCTGGTGAATAAACCCTAGTAAAATGTTATTTTCTCACCTGTAAGTTTTTGTTCATAGAATACACCCATATTCACCCACGCAGGATTTGCAGTGCCTCCATTAACCACTACATTTTACCTAAGTTTGAGAAGTTTTCCGTTACCTTCTTCCTGTTTAATCGACACAGTCCTAGATTTCCTCTCATGCTTACCCCATTTTCAGCTGCCATCCGCAGGTATCGTACAGCTTTATGAAGATCCAGACGGGGCTCTTTGCTATAAAAAACTCCTAAGTAGGCTTGAGCCTATAAGAGAAATATAACAAAATTATATTGCATCATATAAATAGGACAGAACTGTGCTATTCCACACCAATTAACGCCAATGTTACATTAACATGTCAATCAAATTAACCTTAGCAGATGTAGCAGTATATTCTTTCATCTAAAGGGTTAATCACATAAAGCAACAAACATGTATGGTGTTTTCTTTCAGTTTCTATGGCAACAGCCTATCAGTGGCTGCTTTTGCGTCACACGGCAATTAAGTGTTCCCAGCAAAAAGGATGAACGAGATGTTAAGACATTTTTATTACATAAATATTTATGGAAGGGTCTCAGCAATTGGCATTACAATACAATACTGATGTATATAAGCAGCAAAGTGTCACGTCCAGCAAAGCTGGTAGAAAATTACCTCCAAAGGCACGCTACAATGGATATATTCATACCTTTATATGTATAGCTTATTTTATTACAGAACAATTGTCAGATCCCATTAAACACCAACCTCTGTGAGCCCGGCCTGAGCTGCTTCTTGAAGCATCTGTATAGCAATCTTTGAATCTTCTTGCCCGGCTTCAGGGCGCAAGAGGTAGCAGGCATATCGATACTTAGCTTGGGCATGCCCTCCCTTGGCAGCCAGGAGATAATATTCAGCAGCCTGCAAAACAAAAAATAACAATTTATTTATATAAATCGAACAATTTATGCAGTGCATCTTACGGTCCATACATTCAAAGGGTATATGACACAACTACAACTGACACACAAAGACAAAGCGATACATTAGGTTAAAAGGGCCCGGCTCCCAAGCTTACAATCTAGAGGCGGCATGACCACGGGATATGTCCATATAAATTAACATGATGGTTAGCATTTCCTAACATCAGGAACAATAAAATCACATCTGAAATAAACTAATATAAATATCAATAAAGCACACAAAAGGTTGCGTACTTAACTGTTTTGACTGAATCATTTGAATACGCCATTACATCGTATTTATCTAATGTTGCAAGTAATGTGATATTTTGAGTGACTTTGCCCGCTCAAACACTACAGGGGGTTGATTCTTTATGGCAATACTAATGAAGTCCTGTTTATCTAATGGAGCCCTTTCATTCCACGTGTATGAGGGTCCTTCTGGCTGATTAAGACCCTAGCACAAGCAAATTGGACTAAAAATGTCAAAACCTTATATTATATGCGAAAACTAAAACTGTTTTAAAACAGAAAACACAATATTTAAAAAAGTTTGGTTCTCGTGTGTAATATTACAAAATAGCTGTAGTTTCTACATAAGTGGAATTAAATGCCACCAAGCTGCCGGTAGTAAATCTCTCGTGTTCGGTTGCCGAGCTCCTGGATGAATTCACCGGGACTCAAACGGTGCCAACAAAGCAGTGCATTTGGTTCAATTCACTCACAACGGGTCCCAGACGGATCAGCTTAAGCTTAATATTAAAGGCAAGCCTGAGGGTTCCAGCTAAAATAGAGCTTTCCTATCACATCTACTCTATGAAGCCGATGCAAGCCTTCCACATAGCTTAAGACAGACTGCTCCTTTAAAATTAACTCTTTACGTACCCTACATAACATCAGCTTCTCGGCCCGGACCCTTCACAGCGAGGCTCAGAGATAGAATTTTACCCGTGTAAGGCTAGACTAGACTAGAGACTGCCATGTTTTGCTACGCTTTATGTTGTACTTTCCTTAAATCTCAGATGTGCTTCTGTTTACCAAGTATTAATCAGAATAACGTACTTTGGTTATATCCTTGGAGACACCTTTTCCTTGCTCGTAGCAGACCCCCGTGTTGTACTGGGCCTTACTATATCCGCTCCCTGCCGACTCTCGGAAGAAGCGGAAAGCTGCTTTGTAATCGGCACTATTCCTGGCGCTGACAATTCCTGTGGAAATACATACATTTCAGTACAGCAAAGAAAAAGTAGTCATGCCTGGAAGCCCAAGATGCATTGTGCACGATCCACTCATCCACGGGATGTACACAGAACTGTAGTCACAGCGTAAAGTTATTAAGATGTTTTACTACTGTGCCAGCAGTGAACAGTCATGGCCTTCTGCAGGATGGATCACGATCCATTATTACCTTTCCATAGCTAATGTTGCCTACATAACTTGACAGACTTAAGGGAGATTAATAGCACAAAGCCTGCTTTGTTTTATTCTGAGGAACAACCAATATCGTAAACCCCATATAGCAGAGAACACATCATAAACACAATACCTGGTGCCAACAGTGATAATCAGCAAAGCCGTGCCAGGAAAAGTGTTTGTCTATTGCTGGCTCCTAGATGGTAAACGCGGACCCATTCTAAGCTCTGTATCTTTAACACTAAACACTGAGACACGTGGCCTGCTTTTAAATGTAGACTTTCAGAGATTAAACTAAAGAATAAAAAAAATAAAGTTACCAAAAATATTCAACACCACAGGCATGCTGTTCTCGGTGACTTCTAAGAGCCGAGATGACGCAGACTGTAGAGATTCCCCAAGGTCTTCCTCTAAATCTAGAATCTGAAAGATGAGCAGATTTGGATTAGATTATGGATATTTGTCTCAAAAGATTATAATAAGGGGTTTAGCAACTATGCATAAAAAGTATACTTTTCCCATAGCTTTATTCTGACTCCCTCTTCTAGAACCCTATTAACTTTGAATGAATTCAATTAAGAAATGACACATTAAACATATTTTTAATCTAAACCTGCAACATCTGTTCTTCTAGATAACAATATTCTGGTTTGGATCGCTCTATAATGAATCAGGATTTCAATCCTTTTGGCTTTATTCACTAAAACATTGCATGGCCCATTAAGTTAGCTTGACTGAACCAGCTTGTCAGAGCTTGCATACTGACACTCACAAATATATATATATATATATATATATTATATATATATACACACACACAGATTCTAGTTTATGTTTAGCAAGTTGAACAACATCCGTTTTGATCTCAACTTGCATTTACTCAGCTCTGCTGCAAGTCCAGTTATATGAGTGCAAGTGTGAGCTAGTAATAGTGAATACGTGAGTTGGAGTTTCTGACAATTACTTGCACTCTACTGCAACTGTAACTATTTCAGTCAGTTACCTGCTATGTCAGTAGGACAGACCTACACCTCTACTCTATAATGGATCAGTCAGTCGGATATAGCTACCTTTTGTTGTGAAGCCTCCTTGCTATCGGTTCGTATCTCGGTTGTGGAACTGCCCTCTTTGCTGATATCAATCGGTGACTCGTCTGCAATAAGTACATGAGACGTTATAAAAGAGATTTTTTTGGTTTAAACCACATTTGTGAAATTAGCCAATAGGCATATTACCTTGATCGGCAGACAGATGAAGAACGCCATATCCAGAAGCTGAGTCTGAAGGCCAATCTTGCTGCACCGGGGCTTCACTTTGTAAAGGGATGTTTTTCCACACAGATGCCTGGGCTTCTTTTGGAATAATGCTACGCTTCAAACCTAAGAAATGAACATATCTTATAAAGAGTTTCCCGGTATAGACTGTCCCACACTATACATCTAGCACCGTATAGCGGCCTAAGCATCGTTAATCTCCGACGTGCCGCACTTACCAGAGTCTTGGGTCTGTGCAAGACGGGTGAGGATTTGTTTGAGGCAGGACACTCGACCGCATCTGTCTTCTGGAGATGAACCAGGAACAGCATTCTGGAAGGACAGTTGGCGGGCCAAATGCAGGAAAAACACAGCTATGGCACCCTGAGGCACAGACAGAAACGGGTTGGTCACATTATGTTCTTCTTAAATGACTTAAACATGCCTGGGATAGGAATAATAGCGTCTTAAACCAAAAGCAAGGCAGATGGCAAGGTAAAGGTTTGACAGCAGGAAGAATTAAAGAGAAAAGTGTCTCTTTTTTTGTCAATGTTTATTCACTAATCGGCAGGTGACCTGAGATGACAGTTCTGTTTACAGGCATTTCTGTAGGCAGAGTGGCATATAGGGGGTTAAAAGGAATTCTCTGTGGGCAGAGTGGCATATAGGGGGTTAAAAGGCATATCTGGGGGGCAGGTTGGCAAATACAAGGAAATAAAAACAAAAAAATAATTTTTCTCAATCATAGTTTTTATTAAATATGAAAAATAGTTTACATGTGAATTAATATTTACTTTTTCTCGTTTTCCGTAATATTAAAATTTGGGGGGGATCATCTTATAATGAGGGTCATCTTATAATCGAGCAAATACGGTAATTGTGATTTCTTTCCTTATTTAAATCAAACAGATTTTTATCTTACCCATCCAAAAACATCCAGCACAGTGTGTTGTGGTAGATGGTCAGTGCAGAACTTATAGGTCCCTTTTCTCTTCTGGTCCTGTCCATTTTGATCATTCTGGGGTCCAGCTGTGTTCAATGTGTAACTGCAAAAAGTTAGAAGGGAAGAACTGATAAGTGGACACTCAGTTCACATGGATTACAAATACCTTTAGTCTGACCATTGGGTCTCCACCTTATTGTATATGCACTAAGGGCCACTTTATGAATAACCTTTTTCATCGCCCAAAACAAGAAAGCATGGAAAATACAACTGCCGATGTCAACAGGTCAAGGCATTGAGAACAAAAAACAACGAATTTGCTCTTCACTTTGACCCAAGTAGAAGCCAATTGATTGCTCCACACAATCTATTTATATAAACTGGAATCAATATTTTCGAGAATTTTGAAGCCAAAAAGATGCACTGAAGAACCAGATACACAAAAAACACAAACACAACTGCCGACAAGTGCGGTTAACAACACAAATGATTAACAGACTCACACGAGTAGCCATTGTGCTGCACAAGGCAAAAGTGCTAGAAAATATTATTTATTCCGATAATACCCAGTAATACCCAAAACACGGAGTTCTAGACTTTATGAATTCAAATGCGTGATGGAAAAAATAAGAGAAGAACATGAAGCGAAAAGATTTATGGCAGACCAAAACCTAAAGCCGGCCAGTCAGAATGTCCTCATCCCGTCAAAGCGCATGTTTCAGTGCAGTTCTTACGGCAAGATTAAGGATCGTAGAGAGGAGAGAACAGCGCCAAAAAAACAGCAAACGCAGATAAAGCTATGTAACATTAGTCATTTGTTTTAGAAGCTTGAAACTTTCCTCGAAATAAAGACATGATTATTAAACAGCACAGAATGCTCATTTTCAAGAGAATGGGGCGATGCCCATAATCATTATTGCTTTTTGATTTATCGGTTACTGTTCATTGCTTTCGGCACAGCGTGCAGGAGGTGACCTTTTCGTAAGAACATTGGAAAGCCATTCACCTATCGCTCTCCTGTCAGGATGATTGGTGAAATGGACTTCTCCAGTGCAGAAAGAGATAGTGTGATTGGAATAATGCCACACTGGCGAATATATAGAACATAAGATCCATAATGAAACAGATTCTTCTGCAGGATTTACCACCTCCATCTTGCCTCTCAACTTCCACTAACACAACAGCAGAAAACATTAGTTCTACTTGAACTTCTCCTTGCCAACAGCTCATTGAATGCGGATCTAAAACAGTACGACAGGCACCACGTATTTTTGTGCATATCTCCCCTCTCCCCTTTAAGGGGATGCTCCATCGTGATATGCACCACTCACTCTTACACCATACACTTACGTACTTTCTCCCGCTCCTCATCTCCATCCTCCAGGCACCACTAACTCTAGGCTCACCCATCACACTCCAACACTGTACGCTGACACACACACTAACTACAACACCATACAAAGATACCCACACACACATGGTATCACCAGTCACACACATATATTCATGCTAACATCATACACCAACATAGAGTGATCTGATCATCATCAGCCCACTTAATAAACTCACAGCATTTGACCTGGAAGCACCCTGGACTTTCAGGTCAGTGATGTTTTTTTAACTATTATTTTTTTTTTTTTTTTAACCCTTTCAATGCTGATGTTCCATTAGAGCACAGCATTGACTTGTGGGGACAAATGTTAACCCCTGCAATGCCACGAATGTGTCATACACAATTATAGCATTGAAGGGGTTAACGCTGCACTGTCGCTCTCATGGAGCGATCGGGCAGCAGGGGAGGGTTGGAGCTGCTCTCTACACTCATGGGGAGACCAAAGAACCCTCTCCCCTGTCCCTGAAGCTGCCTCTGGCAGCTGGGACGCAATTGCTGGTCTATAGACCAGCCATTGCAGGGGGAGTCTCTTTGATGACTGCTGTAGGCTTCCATGCCTACAGGAGTCATCAAAGGACTTGTTAATTTAGGGGCCGTTGTGGTTACTGGGGTCTTTAGGGTTAATTTAATGATGAGGACTGAGGGTTAATTTAATTAATTTAATAAAGTTAACTTAAGGTGCAGTTAGAGATAAAATGGGGCCAAACTAAGGGGCAGTGAAGATTAACC
>VKOC01008959.1:0-10486 GCA_009364415.1 Spea multiplicata | reverse complement strand
AATGTATGCCAATACATAATATAATATAATATAATAAATGTTATGGATATTCAACATGAGTATGTATGAGTTTTGTTAATAGGGTCCATCGAGAAGAAGACCTTCTATTTCAATGTTCAGTTCCTTATTTATTTACCTTCATGGTTCTTTAAATATATATTTGCACAGCTTGGGTGGCTTACCGTGTTCACACGACTTGCCGTAGTATCCTGTGAGGCAGTGGCAAGCTCCAGTGACTTTATCACACGTTCCATTGTTTTGGCAAGAACATTCCATTTGGCAATTGGCGCCATATTGTCCAGAGGGACATTCTGTGAAAATAAACTATGTATCATTCACTGATAATGTTTTTATATGCCTAAGACTTTTTTTTTTTTTATATAAGTGATCACTTTAGAGAGATATCCTTAGCCAATTACAGCTTGTGGTTGCTGATAAAGATTTATTTGCAGTTTGTCGTGAAGGTTGATTCACTTATTACAGCTTAATTTCCTGTTCATGTTTCTGATACAAAGAAATCGCTTACCTTCATCACAAATAGGTCCTGTCCACCCCAAACCACATTTGCAGGAGCCATTAATTGGATCACATAGTCCTCCATTTTTACAGGTACAGCGCTGTTTACAATCTTTTCCAAAATAGTTTTTCTTGCATACTAAAAAGTATAAAAAAGCACATCGGCAAATTAGGCCAACTAATAAAATATTAAATGTATTTCAATTCAATAACGTCCTTATTTTCAACGTTTTCTACATCCCAACCTTCCTATGTCCCAGCTGCTCACTGGCTCAGTCTACCAAACGCCTTGTCCAATTCACCAGACATCCCACCTTCTTCCCGCCATGCTTCATGATGCTACCAACACATGGTGACCTTATATGACACATTATTCTGTTTACCATTTTCACAGTTCTGTCCGGTCCGCCCGGGAGGACATATACAATCACCAGTAACATGATTGCAGGTGCCACTTGGACCACAAGAACACACGTGAGCGCAGTCCTTCCCATGTCGGCCTGAAGGACATTCTGAAATAGGAGACAACGTAAATATTGAGTATTATTTTTAGAGTTTTTCTCCAGTTTTGAGAATTTGATTAAATTGGCTGTACTAACATCTTGCAGGTATACATT
Source organism: Spea multiplicata (assembly GCA_009364415.1). Lineage (NCBI taxonomy): Eukaryota > Metazoa > Chordata > Amphibia > Anura > Pelobatidae > Spea > Spea multiplicata. The sequence continues at coordinate 9,353 of VKOC01008959.1, read as the reverse complement.
TCACCATTTAAGGATTTTACAGAGTTTACAGAGGCAGGGTTAATAGAATAGTCATATAAGATTCTAAAAATGTATTGAGAAAAATGTATTCTACAAAAAAAACAATTTAGTTCCTTACCAACGCTGCAGTCAGCTCCGACATAGCCCGCCGGACAGCGGCACGTTCCCGTCGTGGCTTCACAATGACCGCCATTTTTACATTTGCAGTTGCTTTCACAGTTTGGACCATACAGTCCACGGCCACATTCTGGAACATTGGACAGACAGCTTTACATGTCACAATGACGTATCTGTGTTCTCTCATTAATATTAACATATGTGTCTTCTCACTAGGGTTCCATGGGACACGGTCTGCTAAGGTCTAGGAGAATGATGTGTGTGTTCTTTTGGCTGAGAGTGATATTACCGTGTGTTGAAAGACTTTGCATTGGCTGGCAGAACACCAAAGCGTTACTTTATTCAGCAGTTAGATATTAGATGTTCACACGGAAGGGACTTAAAAGAGAACTCGGTGAAAGGGCAAGTAACCTCTCTGGGTAGCCTAATTATAACTGTCCTACAGAACTTTAAAGACCTTCATCTGGGTCTGGTGCCAGCGCTGAAAGACAAGGTCAGCGTTTGGGTAAAGTTAATGACAGAGCCCTCCACAGCCTGGTAACATGGATGGGGAAGTACTGGGTGAACAGATACGCCAGTCAAAATTAATTACAAAACTTACTTAATTGACAGTTGTGTCCATAGTAGCCAGGGGCGCATATACAGTCCCCCGTCGCCGGATGGCAGTTTTGATGTTCTCCTGCGCAGTGACAAGCTTTGCCACAATTTAAGCCGTATGTTCCGGGGGTACAAGCTGCAGGTTCCAGAAATGCATTAAATTCAGTGTCATCAAACTGTTGCTATGACAGTACAACTCCTAAAAACTATAACTTTCATCAATGGTGGTGGTTACTCAAAAGTTAGGTGCAGAGAAACAGGGGATATCGTTACCTGGCAAATGTATAAATCATCTGTGTCTGAGAGTGCTATACTATTCAAAAATTAGTTTGGTCTCTTTTAGTATCAGGTCAATTTGGGTTTTCTTGGTTTTGGGTTTCAAGAAAAAGAGGCATCTAAGAGGGGACCTGCTAACAAAATATACTCCATTTTCGTAGGAGGTCTTTGCGTGGGAAATGTTATAGAGATTAGCGGACAGTATGGGCTGTAAAGTTCTGGAATCCGCTCCCTATGGAGATACTGACCACAAATTTAGGCATTACTCCTTGACAAGAAAGGATATTCCGGGTACACATAATATAATAAGCTGCACTACTTCTTAGGCCAAAGAATGAGAAACCATGGGTTGTACTACACAATGTATCTATATTATGTAGCACTGATATACAGCACTTTACTCCTTAAAAAGTAATAAAATACAACTGTCAGTGTAGTCGGTGCTATACACTCTATCAGACCATCAGGTAAAATACCATAATATAATATGAGAAATGTGTGGGGGTTCACTAGTTTTCAGTTTTTATAGAAAAACATTATAAAATTGAAATGTCATCCATATCTGCGTACTTTGGTCACATCCGTTGCCTGTGAATCCCGGTGGGCATCCACACTCCCCCGTGATGTGGTTACAGGCTGTTCCATGGGGGCAGTTGCAGAGGTGTGAACAGTGGTCCCCGTATGTCCCAGGAAGACATGCTGAGGAGGTCAAAAACATGTTAGGCTTCACCGGCGACAAACATTTATACAGAAAACCCTCTTTACTGAGAGGGGGGCTGGTAAGCGGAACAGCCTCGCAGCAGATGTGGTAGAGGCTAATACGGTGAGGGTATTTAAACATACATGGGACAGGCATATGGCTAAGACGAGACCAACAACATCTTTACAGCAGGAAAAATGGGTAGACTAGACGGGCCGAATGGTTCTTATCTGCTGTGAAGTTCTATTGAGCAATAAATCATTTATTGGATTTAAAAAAACTTACGTTTATCACAATGCTTTCCCCGCCAACCTTTGGGACAGTGACACACTCCGGTGATATGGTTACAGGACACACCGTGTCGGCAGTCACACTTTTCTTCACACCGCACACCGAATCTTCCAGGTGGACAGGCTAACGTGTGAAATAAAAAAAAATATTTCTCGGGTCAATCGTTGGGTCTATAAAGCAGAGTTGGCATAAAAATAAGGAAATTATTAATCCTCTTTTTTTTTAACCCTTTATTACCCAACAGTGTCCATTCCAGGGCTGGTTCACCCACCTCCAGCTACTTCTCATGGGAATCCTACCAGTTGCTATGATCTCAATGCATGTTTATGTTTATTCACCGTATTCACTTTAATAGTCAAGTAGCTTCACATACTAGACTTGTGCATTCGGATTCATGCACATTTTCATTTTAACAAAATTTGACAATTTCGTTAATTCATATGAATGTCCGAATACGAGGAGGGACTCCCAACAAAACAGACAAGAAAGAAGTGAAGCGCTCCAAATTTTCTTTGGAATTTTGTTGCTTTTTCACTTTTTCACACTCATGCTCTCTCACTCTTATTTACACACTCTCATGATCTCTCTTCCGAACCAAACGGGCGGGAAATTAAATTCGTTGTCCCAAAACGAATGGACCAAAATATTTGTATTTTTTGGTCCATTTGCACAGGTCTATTACATATCCTAAAAACCCACTTACATTAGCATTGTAAATTAAATATTTGCTATAGCACAACAGCCTCATATGTATGCAGGACAGCGAACTGTGAAGAAATAACGCACAATGCCTAACTTTTGCATTTTTCTCAAACTAAACAAAAATCATTTCAAAACGCGAATGGTAATCACAGACTAGGCTGTAAATCCTGAGTCCATCAGCGCTCGCGATACGATGCAAACGGTTCTGGCATTGGAGACGCTGAATGTCAAACAGAACCTTACGACGAACGTAAAGACAAATATTCGGTTTGAGAATCGAAGAACAGCCGAGACTTGGAAATGCCGGTGGAAATGATAAGGTTTGTTGAATGGACGACAAAAAGATTAGTGTAAACAGCATGTCATAAAGAGTCTTTACACTTTGTCTGGACGCACGGCTCTGTCGCCAGACTAATTAGTGGGTACAGTAGAACATTCTGTCTGTCAATTCTGGAAAGGACTAATGCTTAGCGGTTACATTCCAAACGTATTGATTCGCCTCAGACACATCCAACGTGAAAGGGATTAGAATAGATAAAACACACGGCGACGACATCCTACGGCGTGGCTTTCCAAGGTTACTTGGATCGACTGTTACTTATGATGCAGCGCAACTGTCTGTCTCCTAAAACTGTCACTAAATATCTTCCCTCCGACAATTCACTGAAAACTGTCTGTTATCTCGTGTCCGATTTTTAAATCCGTTTATACATTTAATTAAAGAATGGCGTTACTCCAATAATGTTCGTTACGGATTGGGAGTTTTGTTAGCTCCGTCTTGACAGCTCAAAGCCACAAGTGCACAGCTCATGCGCAAACCCTCGAGCTTCCTGCGTGCCCCGGAAGCCATCGTAAGCAGATTTCCCAGGTATGATTATAAGGCAAGCAGAGGGCTAGTATGTAGTTTCACGCGAGCGTGGGGCTTGTTACTGTGTTCATGTGATACAGCAGAGACAATGGGATACAAGGGAGTCAAGCCAATAAAAGAAATCCAGATTGTGACCTTTAATAGCAAATTTGTAGAATAAGAAAGGGTAGTTTCCAGGAAGCTAAGGTTCCTTTTTCAGACTAGGTATATAGTATATTAAACTTTTAGCAGAAGCATCGTATGTCCTCTAGGAGGAGATCTGTTGAGATCAGCTCACTGTAAATGTTAGTGGATATTTTATGGCAAACGGAAGAGTTGAATGTTGAAACAAGTTATCTTTCTTACTCTGCATTTTACACTTGATCATTGGTCAGAGCAGTTTATATTTTATTTTTTTGTAAACAATAAAGAAACAAAAACATTTGTGTTAACGTTTAGACTTCTTGCCATAGAAGGACTATGTTTGGCCGGTCTTCTGTCTCATGTGCTTACCCGTCTGACACGACCCCCCGGTCCAGCCAGCTTGGCAGATGCAGGAGCCCGTCTCACGTTCACAGACCCCTCCATTCACACAGGTGCAGTTCTTTTGACACCCGTCACCATACGTTCCTTGTGAACATTCTGGGAGGAAATGAAAAGTAATTAATTACAAGCTGGTTATTCTGTTAGAACATTTGCATGATGTACAGGGATCCATGATAAATCATTAAAATGCATTCTAAAATTAAAAGAGTACAGTAAGAGCCCCTCTTGCCGACAGACCTGCTAATGCCAGACACACATTTCAGCTGTTCAATAATTTTCCTTCCTTACAAGAGTGTTAAGTTGGTGGGACAGCACCTTTAACCATGTGTAACATTATACCTGTCTTTTATAGTTTTCAAAATTATGGCAAGTTTAAGCAAATTCAAGTCATTTTAAACTCACTGCGTTCACAGGCCAATCCTGTCCAACCAGACGGACAGAAGCAGTGTCCCGTAATATGGTGGCATGTTCCTCCATTTCTACAGATACATTGATGAACACAGTTTTCTCCATAAAATCCATCCTTGCAAGCTGTAAAATAAAGTATTTTGCTTATTAGGCATATGATAATTTAAAATACTTTCCATCTTTGCCATTTTGATGACATGGATGATGATATGAATTGTGCTGAGCCAGCATTCAGATCAAATGTCTTCATGTCTCTAAGACTGGACTCGTTATAATTAGATTTAATTTAAGTTTTTAACACCCTTATCTGAATTCTCGGGATCTAATGACAACTTTGAAGGGAGCAGGAGCATGCTGAATGGGGTAAAGGTTTATGCTTTAATTAGGTGCCAGAAGAACCTACTGATACTGTACGTTGGTGAATTGTGTAGGTCTGGTCCATAATAAAAGAAGAATGACACACAAATTTGGAGATTAATTCCTTTAGCGGGCATCTGGCTGTCGGATAGGGGCAGATATACAAGGGACCCTAGAGCAAAGCTGGATCCAACTATTCTGATGGAGTTAAGAAGGACCTTTAAACCAAACCTCAGAATTTGGTTGATGCTTAAAAGACCATCGCTAGGCAGATGGAAATAACTCAAAGAGACCTATTCCTAGGAATCTTCTGCCATTGTCTCAGCGCTGGTCCACAAAAGAGAGTGATTTCATTTGAGATGGGAGTGATACGATGCCTTCTTGGACTGTTACTGTCAACTGCAAAGGGTTCCTAGTCTCAGCATCATCTGTGTGTCTCTGCCTGGTGCCACCAAGTCATAAACACCTACAACGAAGATTTCCCTAGAACGCCAATGATTGTGTCACTGGATACTTAAAATTCCAAATGTACCGCGCTTTCCAGCGAGAACCAAGCAAATGATAACCACATAACAGATCAATAACATGTTTCGTTTCATTTTGAAGAAACAAGCCGAATACGAGGCCATCTCTATGCATTGACTTCCGTAGAGATGTGTGATCATGAATCTGCAGGAAATGTAGCCAAGAGGGATCTCTTTCCAATTTACCTTCTTGGCAGGTGGCTCCTCTCCAACCGGGTGAACAGATGCATTCCCCAGTGATATGGTCACACGCTGCTCCATTAAAGCAGTTACAAGGCAGCGTACACATACTTCCATACCGATTGTGTTTGCATTCTAGACAGAAATACGGAAAACAACATTTTAGTAGTTATAAAACTCTATTGGTTCTACTTAATTTGAAATCAGATGTTTTGGTTACTTTACATATTGTTTGAGATTGTATGAGACACATTATACCGGTGGTGAGACACATTATACTGGTGGTGAGATACATTATACTGGTAGTGAGACACATTATACTGGTGGTCTGCCACAACTGGGCAAATGTACCAAGAGGTGAAAATTATTGTTTTATGTGTATTTATTAGATTGGAAATCATCGCGTTCAGCCTTGTAAATTTTTATTAACTCTACAAAGTGATCACTTTGATGGAAAATAATACAAAAATATATATATATATATATCTTTACAAATTATTTATCACCTATTAACAAAAACCCTTATCTATAATTGTAAGAGAGCTATCCATCAACAATAAACGCGATAACAATTATGTCCTCACAGCCATCAGTATCTACAGAAGCTCTTGCGGATGAAAAGGGCACCCTGAGTGCTTCCCCATATTTATGTTTTAATCTATAACTTTTAACATGCAAAGAAATGTTAATTCTTATCCGTCTGTTAACACACCATCTAGAGAGGTTTTACTGCTTTATAGAATTTCATTTTGGTGAAAACACACACAATATTAACGTTTACAGATCCTAAATGCTTTCAGAATCTGGATACAATTTTGCTTAAGATCAAAAATTATAAATAATCGTCCTCGGCAAGAATGTTTCAAAGGGTGAACTTGATGAAGTTATTTTTCCAGGATAACCACGTTATAAATATCTCATTCTCTCCTGCTGTGTTTTAGGATTCCAGCGATGATGACTTACTCTGGTCACACGTAGGGCCAATCCACCCATCGAGGCACGTGCACGATCCAGATACATGGTCACACTTTGCTCCGTTTCCACATTTACAGCTCTTTTCACAGTCAGAGCCATAGAAACCATCAGGACAGGCTAAAACAAATTCATAAAGAAAGAAAGAATAAATCTTAGCCTTGTCTCCAAGTTCTGCCATCAATTATGCCTCTACTGTTCTAGAAGAGAAGTACATTGTAAACTACTAAAGATCCACGGATTGGGTTGAGCATTAATTCTCTTGTTCGTTTCTTGTCCTAATTTTCCCTCGTTGAACATATGTTCTGTCAAACACTTACCCAGAAAACAAATTATTTGCTTACATTTACTTAAGTTTAACAGAGCTTTCATCTTTTTCCTGTTGACATAAACAGCGCCATTGGCTACGTGGAGGACGGCCAAGTGGATGTCTTAAGTTTTTAATGACTATTTCCTCAAAGTGACTAATGAGCTCCGTGTCAGTCATTTCTTTCTGCCCAAGGCGATTGCTATGAGATAGAGACTCGAAATAAGTGCTTATTTCCACAGAATAAATAAACGGCTCGGAATGTTTGTCATGTCGATGGCTGTGACTCAGACCTTACAGCAGTAGTCAGCCATTAATTTTGAGTAGCTAATTTATCCCACATTGTCCTGTAATCAGTACGTCTGTACACAAAATACCCTTTTATCAGCACTTCTCCTCTCATCATCTTTTTTTACAGAGTCTCTCCTGCCCTCCACTTATCTCACTTTTTTATCTCCCTCTGGCAAAGCAAATTCCCACCCCAAGAGCTGCATTCACCATACATTACTCAGGGCCAGCCTAGCCATTCCTCCAGGAGAAGCTTACTAGGAATGGCCCTTCTCAATGCAAAATGAAATGCTTAACTTTGCTTGAAATCCATTTGGATCCATTTTTATAAATGTATAAACACTACAGATTTGGAGGCTATTACTGAAATGCAAACATGAAATATAAAATGTGGCCCATTAACATTATCTAATTAACTAAATACATCTTAATTTGGCTCACTTACTGACTTTTAATAAATTGAATGGTTAAAGTGTAAAAAAGTGTTAAATGTAACAAAAAACATGAAGGTAGATTTGTGAGAAATGTGAACTCACGTAGTTCGCAGAATGTACCCCTCCATCCTGGCGCACAGGTGCATGCCCCGCTGACGTGATCGCAGACTGCCCCGTTGGCACACTGGCACTGGTGTCTGCAATCTGAGCCGTACCATCCGGCAGGACATTCTACGGCAAAGATATTCATATTGAAACCATTCGCATGTCATTGTTAATTTTTGCTATTTTCTAAAGAAAAGTTTCCATTTTCTCATTTCATTATCATGCACCATTATAATTCACGTAAAACAAAATATTATCCCTGAAATTTCTTCTGCATGAGCTACAGCGGTTATCAGCATGAGTATTTGCTTGAATTAGACCTGGCTCAGTCTTGAATTTGGCTGCGATGAGGTCAGATGGACTTGGATCAAAGTTCAGCTGATGCCCCAAGTTACCACTTATCAGTCCAACAGAAAGCCCAAGCTTGGCCAAACAACAGACCTTACACTTGGTCTTATGTTAAGTTGTAGGACTTTCTGTTTCCCTTTAAAAGTCAGGATACAGAGCCACATAATTAATGCCTTGAAGCCAGAGTTTAGGACCCCATCACATTTGACCTCTATTATTCGCTTGTCTTCCAATATTCTCCTTGCTCCATTCGTATAGAATTCTTGGCCATACTGTATTCAGTGATATCAACTCACTCTGATCGCAGTGCGTTCCCGTATATCCCGATTCACAAATACATTGCCCGGTAACGGAGTTACAGTTTCCATCGCTGTTGCTACAGTTGCAAGGATGGATGCAGTCTGGACCCCAGCGGCCATCATCACATGCTGAAAAAAGACCACACATAACAGAACCGTGTAAAAACATGTCCGCTGGTTCTTGGTTTTACTTTGATGAGGGTATAAAAGGATTCAGAGGTATACCTGTTTTACAGTTATGTCCTGTCCAGCCGGATGGGCATGTGCACCGTCCCGTTACCGCATTACAATGGGCATTATTCAGACAGGCACATCTGCTCCGGCAGTCTTGGCCAAACCATCCAGGAGGACACGCTGTAAAATGGCACAATGTTCTCGGTCAGGATTGATACTGTCTTACAATGGTTTGCCTTCTGAGATTCAGCCAAAGGGAACTGAGAAGCATTTGCTCCACACCGGTCCACAAATTATTCCAAAATATGAGTGTTATATGTAATACATGTGTTATAAATTGGACCCCTGAAGTTTCCAAGCTCTCAGTATTGCTCATGTTAGGTGGGTAATAGTCCACAGACATTGGGTCCATCACAGTCCACCAAAAGACCTTCATCCTCAATACACAAGCTTACAAACTTCATGGAGGCCAAACATATACAGGTACATTTTCTTCCCCTTGTATATTTTAGTTCTACACTTTCCTTGTGGGTAGGTTTAGGAGACAGTAGAGATGTCTCCTTTTGTAATGACACAAGGAAACTAAACCTCCAGGCTTTCCTGGGCTGGGGTAAAATATAAATGAGACTATTTATTATTCTTTTGCATACCTTGAAGAAGTCATTTTTGGTAACTTATTTTAATTGTCTTAACGATCACGTCAGAGTTCTTATGCTCCTTGTTTCTAAATTAATCCACCGCTATCTTTATCTTTATTTTTAATCATAACAAAAGCAATTGCTGGACTGATAGAACTTACTTTCTTTGCAAAGGCTGCCAGTAAACCCCGGTGTGCACATACATTTTCCAGTTGCGGGGTTACAGCTGGCATCGTTCTCACA